>JAHRIK010000024.1:600000-602500 GCA_020085045.1 Pythium oligandrum | reverse complement strand
AAGAAGAAGAACGGCAACAACAACAACAACAACAACAACAACAACAACAACAACAACAACAAACAACAAACAACAACAACAAACAACAACAAACAAACAAACAACAAACAAACAAACAAAACAAAAACAAAAAAACAAAACAAAAAATGATCGGCCGCAATAACTAAACAAGCGAAAGCTAAACGTGATTGGAAAAAAAAATCTTGGCATATCAATACCAAATGATGCACTTTAAATTTTTGTGTGTGTTGTGTTGGTGTCGAAGATGTCAAATTGATTGGATTTGAATCGTCTGATCCCTTCCGCTCTCTCTCTCTCTCTCTCTCTCTCTCTCTCTTTTTTTTTTTTTTTTTTTTTTTTTTTTTTTTTTTTTTTTGACTGGTTTGTTTGTTGTTGTGCCGATCCGATCCGTTTCATTTCATTTCATTCCATTCCGTTTCATTCCGTTTCATTCCGTTTCGTTTGATTTGTTTTTTTCTGACATTGATGCGGGATACGATGAAGTATCAAGTGTGAAAGTCTGAATTTGGTTGTCAGGGCAGTGCTTTGCATTTTGATTTTGCATGAGATAAAGAGATGTGGAGGCAAGGTAAGATGTCGTGTTTGAATATGCATAGCGTTGGGTGGAGTGTGTTTCTGTTTGCATGTAGATATGCGTTTGGTAGTTTGTATGTAGTAGGTTGTGTTTGTGTGTTTGTTGTTTGGTTTTGTGAGTGTAACGTTGTGGATAAATGTGTGTGAAGTTTGTTAGTTTTCGGAATTGTATGGTATGTAATACCTGTGGACGCTTCGATAGCTCAGTTGGGAGAGCGTCAGACTGAAGATCTGAAGGTCCCTGGTTCGATCCCGGGTCGAAGCATCTCTTTGCCCACAACAACACTTTTTGTCTTCTTTTTTTGTTTTTTGTTTTTTTTTTGTTTTTTTTTGTTTTTTTTTTGTTCATTCGTATTTTCCTTCTTTTTCACTTTCTCACGTCCTTCTTCTCTTCTCGTTTTCAACGTTTTCACCTCCATCGCTTTACTCCTTGCCTCCTTGCCTCCTTGTTTTTTTTTTTTCTCCTTCTCCTTCTTCTCTTCTCTCGACCAACAGAACGAATACGAATATCAAATTGAAAGGAATTAACAGAATGAACGAACATGTTTCCGTTTTGGCAAAAAAAAACAAAAAAAAAAACAAAAAACAAAAACAAAAAAAAACACACACACACACACACACACATAAAACCAAACACGGCACGGCCGCAATAACTAAACAGGCTTGAAAAGACGATGCAATGAAGAGAAGACAACAGTGAGGATGAGGAAGAAGAAGAAGAACGGCAACAACAACAACAACAACAACAACAACAACAACAACAACAACAACAACAACAACAACAAACAACAACAACAAACAACAAACAACAACAACAAACAAACAAACAACAAACAAACAAACAAACAAACAAACAAAAACAAAAACAAAACAAAAAAATGATCGGCCGCAATAACTAAACAAGCGAAAGCTAAACGTGATTGGAAAAAAAAATCTTGGCATATCAATACCAAATGATGCACTTTAAATTTTTGTGTGTGTTGTGTTGGTGTCGAAGATGTCAAATTGATTGGATTTGAATCGTCTGATCCCTTCCGCTCTCTCTCTCTCTCTCTCTCTCTCTCTCTCTTTTTTTTTTTTTTTTTTTTTTTTTTTTTGACTGGTTTGTTTGTTGTTGTGCCGATCCGATCCGTTTCATTTCATTTTTCATTCCGTTTCATTCCGTTTCATTCCGTTTCGTTTGATTTGTTTTTTTCTGACATTGATGCGGGATACGATGAAGTATCAAGTGTGAAAGTCTGAATTTGGTTGTCAGGGCAGTGCTTTGCATTTTGATTTTGCATGAGATAAAGAGATGTGGAGGCAAGGTAAGATGTCGTGTTTGAATATGCATAGCGTTGGGTGGAGTGTGTTTCTGTTTGCATGTAGATATGCGTTTGGTAGTTTGTATGTAGTAGGTTGTGTTTGTGTGTTTGTTGTTTGGTTTTGTGAGTGTAACGTTGTGGATAAATGTGTGTGAAGTTTGTTAGTTTTCGGAATTGTATGGTATGTAATACCTGTGGACGCTTCGATAGCTCAGTTGGGAGAGCGTCAGACTGAAGATCTGAAGGTCCCTGGTTCGATCCCGGGTCGAAGCATCTCTTTGCCCACAACAACACTTTTTGTCTTCTTTTTTTGTTTTTTTGTTTTTTTTGTTTTTTTTTGTTTTTTTTTGTTCATTCGTATTTTCCTTCTTTTTCACTTTCTCACGTCCTTCTTCTCTTCTCGTTTTCAACGTTTTCACCTCCATCGCTTTACTCCTTGCCTCCTTGCCTCCTTGTTTTTTTTTTTTCTCCTTCTCCTTCTCCTTCTTCTCTTCCTCGACCAACAGAACGAATACGAATATCAAATTGAAAGGAATTAACAGAATGAACGAACATGTTTCCGTTTTGGCAAAAAAAAAAAAAAAAAAAAAAAAAAAAACAAA
>JAHRIK010000024.1:390000-592500 GCA_020085045.1 Pythium oligandrum | reverse complement strand
AGCATCTCTTTGCCCACAACAACACTTTTTGTCTTCTTTTTTTGTTTTTTTGTTTTTTTTTTGTTCATTCGTATTTTCCTTCTTTTTTACTTTCTCACGTCCTTCTTCTCTTCTCGTTTTCAACGTTTTCACCTCCATCGCTTTACTCCTTGCCTCCTTGCCTCCTTGTTTTTTTTTTTTCTCCTTCTCCTTCTCCTTCTTCTCTTCTCTCGACCAACAGAACGAATACGAATATCAAATTGAAAGGAATTAACAGAATGAACGAACATGTTTCCGTTTTGGCAAAAAAAAAACAAAAAAAAAAAAAAAAAAAAAAAAACAAAAACAAAACACACACACACACACACACACACACACATAAAACCAAACACGGCACGGCCGCAATAACTAAACAGGCTTGAAAAGACGATGCAATGAAGAGAAGACAACAGTGAGGATGAGGAAGAAGAAGAAGAACGGCAACAACAACAACAACAACAACAACAAACAACAAACAACAAACAACAAACAACAACAACAAACAAACAAACAAACAAACAACAAACAAAAACAAAAACAAAACAAAAAAATGATCGGCCGCAATAACTAAACAAGCGAAAGCTAAACGTGATTGGAAAAAAAAATCTTGGCATATCAATACCAAATGATGCACTTTAAATTTTTGTGTGTGTTGTGTTGGTGTCGAAGATGTCAAATTGATTGGTTTGGATAGAATGTTTCCTTTCGAATTGAATGGAATCGAATCGGGTGCAATTGATTGTTTCTGTCTTGCCTAATGGGATTTTTTCCCCGTTTTTTTCCCTCTCTTCTTATTGTGCGTATGTGTTGTTATCGTTTCGATTTGATGTGTTTCATGCTGATTTTTTCCTTTTTCGTGATATTATTGTCTTCTCTCTTCGAGCCCGTCAATATTATTGTCATGTTGCTCGAATGTGAACGATGTCGTCTCAAGGTCAATCCAAGATACTTGCCACGATGCCGTCGCTGTATGCGACGATCGCGCCGCATTTCACGCAGGACGTACTCTCTCCGGGTCTCCAGGTCGGGTATTACGATGAAGGAGGCGTCTGGCAGTTCCTGGCGCCCTCACTGGCGATGCGGCTGCCTTTGCGGGCCATCGAGTGGCGGAATCTCGTTGGGGTGACCAAGACAATTGACCGTCTGCCTCTTAACTTCATACCAAACGCTGTGGAGGCCAGCAGCATGCCGTTGCTCTGTCTGTATGTGATCAAGTGCGAAGACCTGGACCGCTACAAGTCCACAGTGAAGCAGCAAATCGCCCAGTGGATCGACAAGATGAATGCCGCCAAAGTGGACTGGATGCTGCTTTACGTGCCGCTTGGGACACGCGCGAAAACCGGCGGGCGACACGCGAACAACGCTGTCTACAAACGCATTTTCGAAAAGATCCGAGCAGATTTTTCGCACAAGAAGAGCTCGAGTAGCGGCACCGCGAGCACTGGTGTCTCCAGCGCGGGGTCGCTTGGTGGGAACACAAGTGCTGGGACGATCTCGAACCTCAGCAGTGTTATCAGTGGTAGCAGCAGCAACAGCGGCATCTCGGCGGACCGCATCTGCAAGATTGAGACGCTCGAGGGCGCGAGTGTCGTTGGTGCGCAATCGCATCACGAGACGCAATGGACAGAGCTACTATTGCGACTACGTCGATGGATCATGGAGGCGTTCGAGTTCAAGTGTTTCCAGTACGAAGAAGAAGTACGAGTCCTTGACACAAAGGTAGGACACGTACATATCTATGGGTACTGATGCTCTGATGAGGCTAAAAGGATGCGGGTGTATCTCGTAGCGGTCATTTCGTGGATGGGACTTTGCTCCGTTCTTCGTCGCGAAGGAGCGTCTGGCGCTCATCTATCAGCAAATGTATCTCCTGGACGATGCGATTCGCCATGTAAACTGACACGTGCATTGGGGTCGATTCATTCGCGTTGCTTATACATTTCTGGTGTTGTAGCTGGACGAACTGGAAGCAATTTTCCTATCTCTCATACAGTCAGAAAACCGATTCGAAGAGAACTCCCAGACATTTGTATACGACGCACAACATCCGATCTTTACAACGTCACCGGTACGATCGACCTGGATTTGTGCTAAATGTCGTTTGCTAACATCTTGATACTGGTGTCATTGTAGCTTGCACTGGATATGGCTGAGATGCACCACCAGATCGCGAGACACCAGGCACCTGCCTTGCTCATGCGCCTCTACTTTTTCTCGCGACAGATCCGCACGTTGTACCTGATGGGAGATTTCAAGCAGCTCACTGAGCGAGCTATGGTGTTCATTCCATCATTTCACGATCTTCTGTTGAGCAGTCTCGGGGGTATAGCAAAAAATGTGACGATGGCGCTACATCAATGGGCAGTTGGTGCATGTCTGGAGATCGCGTACGCTTGTGAACTGTCCTGGAGCGGCCATGACTATCAGATCTCCTCGGCTAGCGTACCAGAAGGCGCAGCGTTTGCATTGACACCAGAAATCATGTCGCGTTATCTGGGCGAGCTGTTTTACCTTGCAAGGCGGATACTGAAGAAAGCAGCGAAGTCTGTGATAGCGGAGGGATCATCAAAGGAAGGCACGAGGGATGTAACTCCAGAAGAGGACTCTTCACTGCCATGGTACGAAGCTCTATGCGTTATCTTCCAGTCTGAATCATCCGAGCCCTTTGAGCGCTGTGTGTGGGAAGTATCCCATCTGGCGTCTTTGCACTTCTCGCGAGCAGGACGCCATCGCTTTGCCGTCTTTTTGGGCGGCGAGTGTGCTCGCTATCACTTTCGGCATCGAGAGTTTGAAAGTGCTTCTCGATTATTTCGATCACAAGCGCGCCAATGCGAAGAAGACAAGTGGTGGGAGCTGGTGAGCGACTGTGTCAAGCGCATTTGTGACGCTGAGCTTGCTCTCGGTCGATCAGCACAAGCGGTTGCCGCGTGTTTCAGTATGCTGGAGATCGCCCAAGTCGCCAAAGCTCACGTCAGTCGCGAGTATCTTGACCACCTTCTCACGAAACTTGTGCAGAGCTTGGATCCGCAGGACGCTGCCAGCTCGGCAAAAATGGGCGAGCTCATCAAGCCGACTGTAGCAATTGAGACGATGGAAAGCCCTGAGAGTGATCTGGACGACGGTGATGTGCGTGTCTCGGTGACTTTGGCCAATCGCTTTCCTGCTGGCATTCATATCGAGAAGCTCCGTATTCGATTCCACCGAAGCTCCGATGGCAGTGCACACGAGTCAGTCGAGGCTGATGGCGAACAAGGCGATCAGAATGAGATGGAAGCCGAAAACTTGGAGAATGCGGCAATGGAGCTGGAGGAAACGAATGTCTATCTCCACGAACGAGCCAATGTCAACCTGGTTTTTCTATACGGAGATATGGAGCCAGGCGTGTATACTTGCTCGGGCCTCGCGTGTGCAGTCGCTGGCAATTCGTTTGCGCTATTAGGTCCAGCTGATCTCAAGTCGATCGAGTTTGAGATCCCTCGACGCGAGAGCACGCTGCGACTGAGTATCGAAGGTCCGCCGATGCTCAGCCCGGCATCAATGGAAGAAGTCTCGGTAGTGCTTGAGACTCGAGATGACGCAGTGGAGAGAGGAGTACTGGAGATCACTTTGCTCGACGAGAGCGCTGGCATGTCGATCCATCACGCGCAGTTCCAGTCAACTCAGACCAGTGAAGACGACTGGCTCAACACTCATCCCGAGGAGAGGCGATCAAGTACGAATAGTGGCAAGCGATGGAGTGTGCCAGTCCCAAGCATTGCTCCTCGGAGTCAGATGACGTGTGTGGTGTGGATCGTTGTGGGTGACGTCGACGAGACCTCTCAAGTGGCAATCTCTGCGTGTTTACGATACGACGGAGTGGCGAGTAGTAAGCCACACACGGAGCTCTGTCGCACAGAGCGTGAGTTCCCTATTCTCCGCCCCTTGGAGGATTCGTTGCGACTCAAACGTGTGGATTCGCGGGTCTTCGTGGGCCTCGCACTCGTGTGCAACGCAGCGTGTGGTTTGACTGTGCGAGATTACGATCTCCAGACCCAGAACAGAACAGCAAGTTTAAGCGAAGCACCCGAAGAGGACCCTAGCCAGCATGACATGCATGCAATTCTACACTTGGAGCAAGATCTTAACAAGCACGTGCGAGATACACGTCTTGGGTCGGGCGAATCTGTTCACATGGCATTTGCGTTGAGAATGGAGGCAGATGCGAAGGAACCAGGGCGGATTCTGCCCGACAAGGCTGTGCTACGCGTCGGGATCGAGTATGACTGCGACAATGGCAAATGGCGAACTGACTGCCTTGTGGATATCCCATTGCACGAAGTGCATGGCACTTCGTATCACATCGAGGTCATACCCAAAGCTTCAAATCAAGTCGAAGAGCACACGACCGGCGACGTCCTCACGTTCCGCGTGATGGTGCATGAGCAGCCAGCCAATGACAACGCCTCAGGCCGCGACGCAACGCCGCTGCTGCTGTGCCTTGACCCCATGAGTGAGGCCGAGTGGATCTTATTGGGCAAGCAAGAGGAGCTCTTCGTGTTCGCTGACGGCTCGTTCGCAACAACCAAGCGCCTGATGCCCACGCGCAGCGGTCGTTTGCGCTTTCCTCAGTTCCTTCTGCGTGCTCCACGCGCGTCTCCGCCGCTCGCCATCCCCTCGGAGCGCGTCTATTGCGCGCGTCGTGCCATGGACCTTCTGGTGGTGTGATACGTGGTAAGCTTATTGTCTTGCTCCGTTAAAGTTCGATCTGGTGGTACATTGCCATGTGTTGGGTGGTTTCTATCCTATCATTTCTATGTCTATTTCTATCCGTCGCGCGAGAGACACGTTGGGCGGTTCTCCCCCTCCCGTTGACGGGGTTTGAGTATACCAGGGCGCTCTATTGAGAGCACCGCGTGTGTCGGGTGGCAATGGAGGGCTACGAGGTCGCGTGCCAGTCCGCACACCACAACGTCGTGAGCAGATCTTCGTCCTCTTCGTCGCCAGAATGAGCCTCCTCGTGCGTACGCTCGCGCCGTTCCGTCGCGCCACCGCCACCCGCGGCTTCGCCAGCACCATCCCAGACATCTACGACCACGCCGTCGGCCGTCAGAAGGAGGAGCTCGAGGCCGAGAAGGCCGGCTTTGTCGGCTTCAACCGCGACCCGATCGAGACGGACGAGACCATGGGCAACTCCAAGGACGACCCAATCCTCGTGCCTTCGTTCGAGGACTCGCGCCCAGTCGGCATCTCGCACAACGACTCGTCGTACGTGATGTGGTTCACGCTCAAGAAGGGCAAGGTGCACCACGTGCCAATGTTCGGCAAGTACTTCATGTTGTACAACCCAGAGGAGCTCGCGCAGCTTGTCAAGGAAGTCGAGGCCAAGCAGCAGGAATAAGTAAGTAAGAGAACGTTTGTCCGGTCGAGGCTGCGTTTTTGTAAACATTGTCCCGCGCTTTGTGTGCTTTATTCACGACGGAAGACCTCTCCTCTCTCTCTCTTCTCGTTCCTTGGTTTCGATTAGTGCGCAGCTTCACCACTGCGGCATCCACAGGGCGAGGCTAGATGGAGGCAAAGTGTCAAATACAATATCCATTTCCCCCCATGCCCGGGAGCTCCTTGAGTCGCTGAGTCTGTCGCATTGACACACAACAGGTCTGATACAACTTCAGACTGACACGGTCGACATAAAAACGCGACGACTCCCTCCCTATCCTCAACCGTCAGCAAGTCAGCACAAGTCAGCATGGCGGTGGTCTCGGTTCTCTATTGTCCTATTGCTCTACACCTCTCTCTCTTTCTACGTCTGCCTCCAAAACTGCTGAGCTCGGTCCAAAATGCCCTCCCTCTGTCTCTGCCCTATCGACTACTGCTACTACTGGTTCATTACGACCACCGGGGACTGCGGGTCAGTGCGCGAATGTAGTGGAACCGTACGACGTCTCCGTCTCCTGCCGAGAATCCGCTGGCTGCGGCTGTGAGGAGAATGGCGGCAGAAGCACGCCGCGAGGACTCTCCATGACCACGTCGCCTTGATGCACCACGGGAGGTACAAATCCTGGCGTGTTGTTGCCAGTACTCAGCGAAAGAGACGACTGCGAGTCCATGGACATGGATCGCATCGACTCGAGATGAGGACTGTTGAGGATCATCGCCATAGGATCCTTCACCATCGTCTTGGGCAGGTACACGACTTGGTCGCGAAGGGTACTGACTGGTCCCTCATCGTCGAATGAGCTCATAGACGCACCATCTACCTCGTCACGCTCCGCCACACGCTCGTTCTCGGCTTCGCCCTTGAGTGCACCTTCCGCCTCGAAAGGAAAACGACCCGCAAACTTCAACAAGTACTTTTGAGCGTGTGTGCGTGTCTGCACTGCACTACGCGTACTCACGACCTTAGCAACTCTCCGCCAGTCCTTACCATACATCTTGATGCCTTCCAAGAAAGCCGCGTGCTCCTCGCTCGTCCAGCGACCACCCTTCGAGTGAGGTGCGCCATTGCTGTCACTGGTTGACATCTTCGTCGTGCTGGCATGGTGGGATGACGACGTGGCACGAGGCGAGAGCTTTGGTCCCGTGGTCACGTGATGTGGACGCGTCGAAGGCTCCTTGGTCGGCGTCTTTGGTCGCATCATCGTGTTTTCCTTGTTAGGATCCGCGATCACTGCATCACGCTTGAGCTTGAGACTCATGATCTGGTCACGATACTTCTCACGCTCCGAACCCTGGGTACTCAACATCGCCGCCTCCATGGATGCGATGCTCTTGGACAAGGATCGGATCTGGCGATGAGGCCAGCGCTTGATGCCGTTGCGTCGACAGATCTTCTTCATGAGCGTGATGCAGATGCCGAATTCCTTGGCGACGTCGATGATCGGACGGTCAAAGTGCGCACGCAACTCGTCAATGGAGATGTGCTTGGTCACCATGCTCTTGACACGATTGCTCTCGTTACGAAGACGTTGACCATCCACAAAGCCATGCTGGCCGTTGCCTTCCCCATAAAGCATTGATCCACGTTGCTTGCCATCCTGCTCGTCTCCCGAAAAGTCGTCGAGGTCGCTATGACGCGAGTCGTCCATGCCATCCGAGTCGTTCCCGCCACCAGGAAAGGCGACCCTTCCTTGGCTCATACTTGTCAGAATCAACGCCGTTTCCTCAGAATTCGAGCGCGATCTTCTTCCCTCGTCCTTGTTCTCACACTTGCCCGTCACCGCGACGTCGGACGCATCCACCTGGCCGTCCACCGCCGCGCCACCGTGGATCTTGGTCGCGGCGCGCCCTTCGGCTTCACACGCCATGCCCATGGTTCATGCACCACACACAACTGTTCCTACGCACCAGCACACACAGGTCACTTGGTGTCTCTAGAGTGGATGGATGGTTGGACGGACGGATGGGGGTGGATCATCAAGGGACAGACCGCCTTTGGCGGGAGAAGAGCCACACGTCGGGGCTCGTCCGCCGCCGGGACCCTGCTCGTCCACACCTGCGTCCACGGTGTCCACACCTCGTCCGTCCCTAGCATGCAGCGTCGTCGTGCGCACCTGCCTCGCTTCGCCTTGACGCAGCGTCCACACGCACTCACGCGCGCGCCTCTTGTGTCTGTGGCCTTTGACCACCAAGTCACTCAATCAATCGTCGACACCCGACTTGGACTTTGCGGTCGCCAACCCGACCCCTACCGTTACTTCTGAAGTAACGACAAGTGGCGCGTGGCAGCCGCGCCGGTGGTGAATCTATTGAAGTAAGAGAGTCGAGAGAAACCCAGACAGGTGAGCCCGTGGAATCAGATGTAGGACCAGCCCAGACTCAGAACGAATGGATACACCCACGGCACAGCGACCAAAAAGATCCCCGAGTGACAATCACGACGAGGACTAGAGGACCCCAGGGCGCTTCCCGACGCATTTCCGCTTTCGCCGCAACGAGCAGAGGTATGCTAGGACGCTGTGTACTCTGGCTGTGGCTCAGCGTGCTCTGTGTGCGCGCGTGGGACGTGCAGCCGGATGGATACGAAGTGATTGACGGTCCGTATCCCAACGAAGATGTCGACGCGTGGTACGCGCAATGGAAGACGTGGAAGGAGATGGAGCTACGCACGGTGCGGTATGACCCCAAGGACAAGTGTAACGTGTACAACATGGAGGAAGCGCAGTGGACGCAGCGCAACTTTGTCCAGGCCTTCCTCATGCTTCACGATCGCCTCATCTTTGATCGGGAGTCGCAAAAGTACACGCCAGACAAGTACGTGAACGCGATGGAGAGCCGTTTGGGTCGATTAGACAGCGTGCTGCTCTGGCCAGCATATCCCAACATTGGAATCGACAATCGGAATCAATGGGACCTCCTGAGAACTCTTCCAGGGGGTCTTGAAGCGCTTCGAGCACTCGTCGATGACTTCCATCAGCGTGGCATCCGTGTGATCATCCCGTACAATCCATGGGACACTGCAACGCGCGATGAAACCGGTCTAGAAGACACGGTGCGCATGTACTTGGCTGATGTCATTACCCTCGAAAAGCTGACAGAGGCGCTTGGGGTCGATGGCTTCAATGGCGACACCATGTACGGCGTGCCCAAGAGCTTTTACAACTGCTCGCGTCCATTGGTCGCAACGCCAGAGGGTGGCGTGCCCTCAGCATACCTCAGCCACAACCCCGCCAGTTGGGGTTACTACTTCGGATTCGCCAACTTTCCTCCCGTCGCACGAGCCAAATTCCTCGAGCCTCGACACATGGTGCAGATCTGTGCGCGCTGGTCACTCGATCGCTTCGTGGATTTGCAAACGGCGTTCTTCAATGGTGTCGGGTACGTGGTGTGGGAAAACGTCTGGGGCATCTGGAATGCCATGACCGAGAGGGAGAGCGAGGCCACCAAGCGTGCGTTCCATGTACTTCGTGCCTTCAATGCCTTCACCACCTCGTCCGAATGGCGACCGTATGCGTATCGCTCAGTGAAGGACCAGGTTTTTGCCAGTGTTTTCCCTCACCCGACGACTCAACATCAGTGGCTCTTCACTATCATCAACGCAGCAGATGATACGCGCACGCTGGAGCTGCCACTTCCTAGTGATACGCCCAACGCTACTGTGTTCCGAGTTTTTGATGTCTTTCGAGGACGAGAACTCGGTTCATTCACTCCCGGTGCTTGCGTCGAGCTCATGCTGGAGCCTCGTGGCTTTGGTGCTGTACTGGTTGCTTCACCGGAGACACCGCTGGATAAGGTTCTCTCCAACTTCACGTCATTCATGGAAGAACGTCAATTGATGACGACCAAGCCATTGAGCGATTACTCTAACACGAGAAAGCTCCTTCGTCAGACCATGACTCGCGGCAATCACGTTGAATCTGAGAATACTGACGGCATGGTTCGCATCACTGGAGCAGAGAGCTGGTGGTTCAATGTCTCGGGTGTTCAGATCGAGCCCGTGGCTGCGTGGACACCGACGTGGCCACAGTTTGGTACCGGCGTGCAATTCCCATGGGAAGATCGTCCATGGAACAACCACTCAGTGCACCTCACGATACGCGACTTTTATATTGATCAGTATCCTGTGACGAACGCGCAGTTCTACGCCTTCCTACAAGCTAGTCAGTACAAAACGAACAACTTGGAGCGCTTCCTTGAGCACTGGGAGAACCGTCGTGATGCCACTTCCAACGCCTGGAAGCCTGTGACCGAGTGGACGATCCCACGCGACCAAGACAAGAGCCCAGTGGTGTACGTCTCGTTCGAAGACGCACGCGCCTACGCCGCGTTTTACCAGAAGCGTCTTCCGCATGACTGGGAATGGCAGTACGTCGCGTCGAATGGACAGAAATACGACGAATTCCCATGGGGCGGCACGACGTACGACACAACTAAGCTCCCCACTGTGCACAGAGGCAAGAATCCACCACTTCCAGAACCAGTGGGGTCGCACCCAGCCTCCCAGTCGCTTGTCGGAGGCGTCCAGGACCTCATCGGACACGTCTGGCAGATGACCGACCAATTCTGCGATGCACACACGTGCGGTTTGCTCCTACGCGGCGGCAGCTTCTACGAACCAGTAGCATCGACGCTCGCAGACCCCAACTGGTACTTCCCTCAGGCGCTTCGGGCAACGCAGCACAATCGCTTCTTGATGCTGAGCGAGGACTATGATCGCTCGGCGTTCGTCGGTTTCCGTTGTGCTCGTAGCGCTTCAGAGCCAAGTAGCAAGGCTTAGGATGTGGCGACTTGAAAGGCGACTTCCTTGGGCGTTTGTGGAAAGAGATACTTGAGTACCGTGACGCTAAGAATGAGATTTTGGATACTTGGAAACGCGACGCCGCCTCCGGATTGCTCCCCCTGGAGTGCGACGTACCACGTGTTGTCGTCTTCTTGCCAATTCACAGGCACGAACTGCACACTGTGCTGAGCCGAGACGTAGACGATAACGAAGCACCGCAATCGAGTCTCACTAAATCGCAGTAGAAACGTTCCAGGTGGCGCTTGCTGGAGCATCGTCACACACGCACCTTTAGAGAGGAAGCCATGCAACAGACGCGGCTGAGTGAAAGGCCAGAGGTGGGAGGACGCGACGCAATCAGTCAGTGGATGGAACCATCGCCAGAAATGCACAAACATGTCCAGTTCCACGTGACCACTGAGCACACACGGAGATCGTCCACCCCAAACGAGCTCACTCTTGGTCAAAAAGTCGATACTACGCACTGAAAGTGGTCGCTTAACAGCGTCGCTCTTGAGACGAGTGGCAAAGTACCGAGAGATCTGAGGCGCAAGCCAGTCCATCGGGATGCTGCGGAGCGCAACAAGTCGTTGTAACACAGATGGACCGATAGAAACATCCACGGGAAGCCCTGTACCTGTGACTACGGCTCGTGCCCATGTGAGTCGGCCTTCTAGGTCCATGCGCACCAAAGCTTTCAGCGAATCAGAGAGGTTGAGCACACATAGCTCAGCTTCAGTTAACGGCTTGGAAATTGGTGGACGGCGCATATGGAGATCGTTTTCACTGCGAGAAGGCTCAAGGGTCGGTCGTGGGGCCGAGAGATGCCCAGTGTCCGTCGACATGGACGACCCTCTCACGTTGTTAGGCATGTCTTCGAACTGAAGCTGGAGCTCGACTTCCTCCGCAAGTGAAGCCAGCGTCTTCTCGGACGGAGAAGCCTCGCGAAACACAGGCATCGACGGCATGGACGCCCATCGCTGCTGATGCGGGAGCATTGTGTGTTCATGGTGAGGGTGTGGATGCGAATGCGGATGATGATGGTGATGACTGTGAACCGGATGTGTATCGATGTGGCAGTCCTGAGGCAGCACAGGGAAACACTGCGTATGGTCGTCGCAATTCTCAACTGCGAGGCCCGCGTTCACGGACGG
Organism: Pythium oligandrum; assembly: GCA_020085045.1. NCBI lineage: Eukaryota > Oomycota > Peronosporomycetes > Pythiales > Pythiaceae > Pythium > Pythium oligandrum. Next base: position 581,133 of record JAHRIK010000024.1, on the reverse strand, counting down.
GATGATATAGTTGAGGAACTCGTGCTTGTCCAACTCCATGTCCTTGGTCTCCAGGAATTGCGCCACCTACGATGACACCAACACGCAGGTTTAGCCTAGTAACACTGTCACATCTAACGCAAATGGCCACCTACCGCACAGATGCAACGTGGGTGCCCCATCAAGCTCTTGATGATCGGATTCTCCGCAAATGCCGCCAGATCCGTGCTTCCGCCCATCTCGTGGGCCTTTAGTCGTCGTGGCGCTCGTAGCGTGAAGAGCAAAGCCGCGTCAGCTGGTGGCAAATGCTCGACAGCAACGATCTTCTCACTCACGCCGTCCATGGCACCGATCTTGCTGTCGCTCGTGATGAGAATCGCCAGAGTACTCACGCGACGCAGCAGATGATGCAGGATAATCCGGAAAGATGTATCACGTCGGGTGAAGCGCTGACAACCATCGAGAATGAGCAGGAAAGGGCCGTCCACACACAGCTGTCGGACAGCGTTGGCGAGTTCTTCCTCGTTCGAGACCGCCGTCGGGACTCCGAGAGATTTTGCAAGACGCTGGATCAACGGAGTGGTCGGCTCGGACGACGGTTCAGATAACTCAAGGCGCAGGAAGAAGATGTGCTTGAACACACGGCGCTCCGTTGCGTACTGCGCACATTGGAGCGCCACTTCCGTCTTGCCGATACCTCGGTCACCAGTGACCGTCACGAGTCGAGCACCTTCGACTAGCGACTTGTATACTTGGTGGATCTCGAGCGAACGCCCCACGAAGACTTCAGCGACGGCATCACACTCGTTCACAGGGGGTGGTAGTGAATTCTCCACAAAAGACCCGAGTGGGACGTCACGGAAGAGCGTCTCATGGTGATTACCGTGGCCCAAGAGCTTGAACTTGGAGTTTCCAGTGGGGCAGGTTGTGGATATGTCCGCTTGCACCTGCCCGATCTCAAACGCACGCTGCACTGAATGACCAGCAAAGAGCGCCGTGTAGAACGCCTTGGAGAACTCCATCGCCTTCTTGTCTAACACCTTGTCGTCCTTGGACACGACGACGACGTGCGGCACACCAGCACTCACGAAGGCTTCCGCGACGCTCTCCGAGTGGCACGCACTCACAAACACGAGACGCACGGGCACACGAGGCGGTGGATGCAGCGAGAGCCAACCGCGTTCGATTTCGGACGCAGCAAACTCTTCCTCGTCGCTTCCACCGCTGGACACCCCTGCGCTGCTTTGGCGTTCGAGTCCACCAAGTGGTTTACTCGGATCCATCGTCGGCGGTCGACACTTCTCCATACCACCGGCCAGTAACAAGTCCTTTAGCTCCTGCTGCGAGATGAACTGCGCCTCGCACTTGTTGTTCTCGAAGATAACCTTGCCTGGCACACCGTGCCCGGAGAAATGCAGTACCCGGCAACCAAAGGACAGGACTTTGCGGAAGGTGTGGAGGTCCGCGACCTCGGTGTGCCACACAATGCGCTTCTTGGCCTCTCGGAGGCACTGCACGAGCAGCTTTCGCTCTTGCTTGACGTCAATGATGTCCACAGGCTCCAGGCCGCTGCTGTTGATGCCCTCGAGTCCGAGAGGCGTCAAAGACGGCGGCGTTGGGCCGGAAGAAGGCACGTTTGCGGCTGCTCCTGGCGTCTGTCGGAAGCCGGAGGAGCTGAGACTGCGCCACTCGGAGCCATTGCGTCGACGCACCACTAACGGTGACGAGTGCAAGTGCGCAAAGATGGCGGGCGGCGCGGCGCGCGGCGGCGTCGCCATCCTTCGTCGTCTTCGTCCGGCGGATGATGAGTGAGCTACTCGTGACGGTACTGAGCGCGCTCGATAGAAACGGCGTTTCTATCGAGAGCCTCTCGTTTCTATCGTGCGGATAGAAACGGCTGTTTCTACTCTGATGACGTGGGTTTCTATTGTGTGGGAAATAATGACAAGGATGCGGACCGAGTGTGTGTGTTTGTGTGCGTCTTGTGGACGAGTAACGCGATGGAGGAGGGTCTTGCGACATTCACCTTTGTATCATCGAGGTATGGTGCAACGGAGCGAGGCTCATGGGCTTTATAAGGTGAGATATGTGCAGTTAGTTAGTTCATCAGAGCCAACAGCTCGTGGATCAAAGAGCTCCGATGACTGCGTTGCGTCGAGAAGAGCGCGTCGTCAACGGGCATAACAGTATTGGTACAACGACTTGAGTGGCGTTGGCTTCACTCAGTCGAAGGGCTATTCCTGCCACTTGGATGGAGTGACTCTTCGTCGTCATCCCTCGCTTTCTTGTCGTCATGGCGCCGCCGCCGCTGCATCGGACGTCGTCTATGCGGCGACTGAGCATTGGCTCCACCACCACGACTCAACCAGCGGCCGCTGCTGTCGACCCGACACTAACTGAACTCCAGCAGGCACCGCCGCCGCCCTTGGAGACGCTTGTGCCTGTCAGTGGCAGTGGTCTCAGTCGCCATGTGCGTGACATGGTGCTCGTGCTGGATCGCAACGAAGTCGTCTTTGTGCTCGGCAAGTTCGTCGTCGTACAGAATCTCCAGTCGCAGGAGCTTGCTTTCCTCTCTGGCCAACAGATTGCGAGCGCGACGCCGTCATCGCGAGTGAAAGCTAGCGAGAGTCGAGTGGAACTGGGTGAGATCACAGCCATGGCCGTGTGCGGCAAGAGGCAGTATCTCTCGCTCTGTCGTGCGGCGACTTCACGCGGCTCAAGTGCCACAGTGACCATCTATAACCTCAAGAGCCTAGGGTCTCATCGCGCTCGTGGTGAATCGAACCAACGTGGCACAAGACAGAAGACATTACGCTTCGAAACTGATCGCTTCAGCTGCACGACGCTCTCGTCCGACGGCAAACTCGTGTGTTGTCAGAGCACAACAGCCACGTGGACACTCGTGGTCTGGGATTGGAGTCGCGAGCGTCAGATCGCCATCGCAGACGTGCACTGCAAGGTCACGCGCGTCCGATTCAACATCATCGACATGGCGCAGCTCTCGACGAGTGGAAGTAACCAGCTCAAGCTCTGGACGCTCTCCGAGTACACACTCAAGCCCTTTGCAAGCTTCAAATCGGGCGACGAGCTGCGTGCCAAACACGTGACACAGTACGCTGACCACGTCTGGTTACCCGACGACTGCCTCGTGGCATTGCTCGAAGATGGCAGTGTGCAGCTCGTCGTCAACGGCGAGCTCTTACAGACCGTGCAAGCATTGCCCTCGGGCGCCAAGGCAACCTGTATCGTGGCACTGAGCCAAGGCGATGGCGTCATCGTTGCGGGGGAGGACGGTACCTTGGCGCTCGTGCGCTTGGGCGTCAAGATGATGCGGGCAGGGGAGAAGGAGATGCACTTGCAGCGACGTATGCGGCTCCAAGACCCGTACGTGGGCCTGACGTCTTACCTTTTATGAAGTGGGGTGCTAATAGCTTTTTATGTGTGTTCTAGCGATCAGATCCTCAGTTTGGCTGTCGACATTGCGGCCACGACTCTCGTGTGCTGCACTGAGCGTCTCTATGGCTCATACGATCTCAGCAATCTCTCGCTACTGCTTGGTGATGATGAGGTAGGTGGTATCAGTGCAACTCCGTGATTCAATCGCCCGTTAGCCTTGTGTGCATGTCTTCAGGTCGTGGTTTTGAATCCGTTGGCCTCAACGCCCTTTGTCTCGGAAATGCCGCAACGTCTCAGCGCTGCGTCTCGACGTCCATGTTTCGCTGTTACGTGTCAGTTACCGACGAGCAGCCACGCGGCACTTGTGTGGCAACAGCTTGATGCCCACGAATGTGTGATCATGCACGCATTCGAATCCCCTAGCGCCTCGCCTTTGTGTATGGATCTCCACCCACACGGTTCAGAAATGCTCGTGGCGTTCGCATCGCGCGTCGTGGTCTTCAGTGTGCTCCATGACTCGCTCAAAGTAGCGTACGAGCTTTCAGCGAAACAGGCGACCCACGTCCAGTACAGCCCAAGTGGCAGCCACATCGCACTTGTTGTAGGCTCGGCACCACGCGCTCTACTAGTCTATCGAACCAGCACACGTGCTCACCGTGAGCCGCAGCTCCTCGGTATCTACCGCGACTTGCAAGAAGCCCCCATCCACTTGCTATCGTGGTCTTTGAATGACTCGAGCTTCTTCTTGGCCGACACCGTTGGAGAGATTCGTCACTATCGTTTAGAGACCCAGGCTACGGAGGAGATCGACGAGTGTATCGCTCTCCAAGGATCCACAACGATCTTCAATAAGGATCACACGGTCGTCGAGCTCGTTAATGTGCGTTGTGCGCGTGATACCCACGAGTACATTGCATTCGCCGTCGAGAAATGCGGTCGTTCACTGGGAAAAGAGTCGACAAAAGGCACATCGAGTACGTTGCGTGCGTGGATTGATGGGAATCTGAGTTATGACGCACTTGTGAGCGTCAGTGGCACGTTGTCGTCATCTTCTGTTGTGATTCCGCATGATGTGACCACGCTTTGCGCTGGCCGTGGTCGCACGCTACTCGCTGGGACAGCCGCAGGAGTCGTGGTGGTATTGTATTGGAAGCCGGGGCGTCTGAGCGTTGATGGACAGCGTCGTGTCTACCTCCGCGTCGACGCCTTGCGGAGTATTGATCTCCACACCTCATCAATCGCTGGGCTTTACTATGCTCCTGTGACGCAACGGGTGCTGACAGCTTCAAGCAGCGGCGTCGTGCTTGTCTGTGGGCTTCAGCGAGAGAAAGATAGCGAACAGCGACGCAATGCGTTTGATCAGGACTTCGAAGCCATCACCGAGTCTTCCCAGAGCTTTGTGAGCGTCGCGCAGCCCGATGAAGTAGCACTGTACGATCGAAGCGCGATGGAGCTGCGCAAACTCAAGCTCTTGGACATAGAAGGCGAGCTCCAACAGGCTAAAATGGAGAACGAGATGCTGACCAAGCATCTGAATGAACAGAAACAACTCTTTCATGACCGCTTGACCAGCGAGTTGCGTCGTGTTCAGACAAAGCACGAGCAGGAGCAGCACGCAATGTGCTCAGATTGGGATGTCACGGCACACAAGCTCTCACTTGAGCGTGATCAAAGCATCAACGCAGTCACATCAGACGCCCAACGTGCGCGCGACCAGTACTTAGCAGGCATGGAACGAGCCCAGCGCGAGTGCGAACGCCTTCGTGATGAGCTGAATATGGCCAAGACACAGATACAAGACCTCAAATACGAAGCTGAGGAGCGGGAGTCCACGCTGCGAAGTGAGTTTGAAGCCACACTGCGCAGTACGAAAGAAGCAAGTGATACTATGCGCTCGAAACTCGAAGGTGAACTTGATCTGACGAAGAAGCGACTCGCCGAAGTGCTCAAGCAGCTGGATCAAGACCAGTTAGAGCAGCTCTCGCTCTTATCAACAGCGATGGAAACGGAGAAAACGCGCGCGGCTGATCAAATGAGCAATGTACAAGGAAAGATGGCAGCACTCCACCAAGAAGTCAAGATGTTGCTGTCAGCGTTGAATCAAAAAGATCACGCGCTCGAGACGCTCAAGGCAACATGCAAACAATCCCAGGACGAGATGCTAGATCTCGAAGTGCAGCTGGAAGACGAGCGCGAAGCAGCAGAGCACACTCGGCGTGAGAAACAAGAGCTAGCGAGTCAATTGGCCGAACAAAAACGCGTGTTCGAGCAGCTACAGCGCCTCAATAACGTCCATCGCTCGCAGATCGAGCTGTTGCAGAAGAACTTGATGCCGAAAGACCGCGAGATTGAGCAAATGCAGCAGCATTTGACGGCGCTGCATCGTGTGAACCAAGAGATTGTTGTGGACGCGAATCTGAGCGAGCGTCTGCGTTTGGAGAGCGCTGCCAAGGCTAAGCAGCATGCGCAGGAGATGGAGGCAGCTCAGAAGCAATTGGAGATCGTCCGTCACTCGATCTTTGTATTTCTACCAACCATGTTACTTTATCTATTATTTCTACCAATCGTATGCTCACGTCCATTCGACCCGAGCTCTTGGAAAACGTCGCTTGATGATCGCTGCGTACCGCACTGTTGTCTCGAAATCAGCACACGCACCAATATTAATACGTTGAAGAGGATACTCATTGGACTTGTGCTCAATGAGGTTCGCGAACGTGTCGGTTGTGAGCTGGTTCAGTGCCTTGAGGTTCAGATCCACGAGCCGAGGACACCCAAGGACGACACTTGTCACGCCTTCGTCCGTGATATTGTAGCAGAACTCGAGTGACAGCCGCTTCAGCTGCTTAGAGTACCGTGCGATTGACTCACAACCGCCGTCATCGATATTCACACAGCCTTGAAGCATCAGCGTCTTCAGTTTCACACAGTGCTGGACGATGTGCTCAAGGTCGACATTCGATAGCGTACGACACATGCTCAGATTTAGCGTCTGCAGGGCCGCGCAGAGAGAAATCGCAGTGTAAGCGACAGAAGACAGGGCCCAGAGACCGCGGGTATGTAGTGTACGGAGAGTCGAGGAGTTCCGCGTCACTAGCGCGCTGACGCCGAGGTCACCGAGAGAAGCGCATCCACTCACATCCAATTGTGTCATCATAGCGGCTGAACACGGGAGCTGCCGTTCCAGCGCCAGAAAATCGGAGTCAAGTACTTTCGGACAGTTGGCACACGAGAGCTGACATAATGAAGGCTGCATCTTCATGAGAAAGCGAAGCGCCAAGCCTGAAATCTATGGATGGATGGAGAGCCCAAGGTCATTTGAAAGCCACCGTGCACACAAGGCACAGAGGAAAGTACATACCTTGAGGCACCGATCCACGACGATGCGCTCAATTGTTTTAGCTGATCGAACTCCCAGTGCTACCATCGAGCGGTCTGTAATGCGGTGGCACATGAAAAGATTCAAGTCCTTGAGCCGAGGACAATGTCGCGCTAAGCTAATGACTCCGTCGTCATAAATTCGCGAGCATCCGGACAAGTCAACGGATTGTAGCTGTGAACAGGCATGAGCGATGCTGATGAGCGCCATGTCTGTGAATTTGACACAGTGCAGACTCAGTTGGGTAAGTCGTGTGCACCGCCTCAGCTCACACAGAGCATCATCGTCGATTTGCTTCGACTCTAGTTCGATGCTTTGCAGTGGCGGAGCGCCCTTGCCCTCTAGCAGGATTGTGAGTACTGAGGACGACACTCGTGGTCCGTAGAGACGAACTGCTTGAAGTTTGGACGGAGCATCAAGGGTGAGGTTGTATGCCCCCGTGAGCTGATGCACGGCGTATTCGAGCTCGTATTCACCCGTACACCACGTCTGGAAGCACAACGAGCATCACAATCAGTCTATAGAGAAATGCATAGTTCGACTGCTGACCACGTACGAGATCAGCGGTTGTCTCTTGATGCAGTGAGGCAAGTGCGAGTCGTCGCCAGCGCTGCGAGACACGGGCGAGAGCGTAGAGACGCTCAGACAGCGTCAACAGTGGACACAACGTCAGCAGACATAATCCGTCAGGTAACAAAGCCAAAGGAGTTGACAGCGCACGCATGGCAGCAGCAAGCGAGGGAAGACGGAGTGGAGTCCTAGGAGCGTACCCCTTCGAGTCCGTCGTGTCGTTTCGTGCGCATCTTTAATAGAAGGCGGTCGGTAGTCCTGTGAATCTTGATGACACAGGATTTGCTTTGAATACAAGACCCCTTTGGAGAAACCTCTTCGATATTCCATCATGACGGCCAAGATGCGGATGCAGAAGGACTGCGAGGCGCTGGCAGCCAAGCAGCTGCTGACGCGAGAGCAGTTGGCGGATTGGAACCAGCGTCTGGCGACGGACGATGCGTCAAGACGCCAGCAGCTACGCGAGGAGCTACGCGTGCTCTTCAAACGCGAACTCGATGAGCTCATCACGCGCCTTCGACTGCAGCAGAACCAGCAACAACAGCAGACACTGCAGCAGTCGGATCTCGTGGCTGTGGCGGCAGGGGGCGTGCTGGGCATGTTTAACGCGTGGATGCGGCCGGCGCCGGCAGCGACACCCACACCGGCACCTGCCACACGTGCCGTCAATAATGCCCAAGCGAACCTTTGGGCCAGTGCGTTCGATGGTGCGCAAGCCTTTCTCAACGTCTCACGTCAGCGGCGAGTATTGGATCACGTGCAGATCACACACATGGCGGGGGACGAGACCACGAGCGACCACGTACTGCTCTGTGTCAACGGCTTTATGACGCAAGGCGCGGATCCGAGTAAAAACTGGGGAGTCTGGGCACAGTCGTCGAACGTCGTGCTCTACGCGCTGCAATGGGAAGCAGGTGACGTGGACGTCTGGAACGAGTTCTGTGCGCACGCGAACGAGAACCTCAAGACCTCGTCGGCGCACGAGCTCCTGACGCATTTCACAGGCAATCCGTGGCACAAAGCGGAAGACAAGGCGAGCCAGGTCGGCGTCTTGCTCGCTCAAGTGCTCGCCTCGGAGCCCACGTTCTGTCGCGGTCGTCGCGTGAGTCTGTTAGGCCACTCACTGGGTGGTGCTGTCATTTACAGTGCGCTGAAAGAGCTGTCTCGTATGCGAGACGAAGGACTCGTCAAAGATCTTTCGGTTCGATACGTGAAGAACGCTCTCGTCTTTGGTGGCGCGTTCATTCCCAGTGCGCGTGGCCTCGGGTGCATGGCTCGAGAGATCGCCTCCGATGGCAAACTCATCAACGTGTACTCCGAACGCGACGATGTGCTGTCCAAGCTCTACTGGGCATTGCAGCTGCACGCGGGCGGTCCGATCGCCGCCGGTTGCGCACCCGTGGACTTTGCCAAGGCCAGGATCACCAACGGCGTGAACATTGACGTCTCCGACCTATTGCCACCGCGTGTAGACAACCAGTTTGGCCATAGTTACGGCCATCAGATGGAAGCAATCCGTGCGCGTGTGCAACCATACGTGCCACTCGACACGAAAGAATAAACATGCATTTAACTCGCGTGGGTCGTTAGAAGAGTCCGCCTTTCTTGTTGAAAATGTTGTTGAACGAGCTCTTGGCGCGCGCGTCGCCTTCGTATTCCTTCTTGGCGACCGCAAGGGCCTTGAGTTCGTTGCGAACGCTCGCGTTCTTGGGCTCCGCCCTCTCGAGGCGCGTGAGGATCGTCTGTGCGCGGTCAAAATGCTTGAGCTGCATCAGCGCCTGAGCCTTCCGGAAGAGCGCCTTGCTGTGCGCTTCATCCACCGCCAGCACTTTGTCGCAGTACTCGACAGCCTTCTCGGGCTTGGTGCCCATTTTCACGTAGCACAGCGCCATGTTCGACCAGCACGCGACCTTGAGCTCGTCGATCGTCGCGCCTTGGGCTTGGGTCGCGTTCATGTTGATGCTGCGACTCGCATACTGCGACATGGCGTCGCCCTGCACTGAGAGGCCATTCACATACGCAAACACCTGCGTCATACCCATAGAAACCGTGTGAGCTCGTAGCCACGGACGCCATATCTTGTCCACCAACGTACCTTGGCGTAGCGATTGACAGCCAGCGAGAGCTCGCCGCGCTTAAAGTGCAGGTTGGCCTGCTTCTTAAGCGTCTCGGCCACCTCGATCTTCTCGTCCACCGTCAGTGCGCCCATGCGCGGCTTCCATTGCAGCAGCGCGTCGTCCGTCGAGAGCTCCGTGCTCATGGTCAACCAGCTTCTTCAATGGCGCTGCGTGGGTACACCGTACCCCCTCTCGAGTGTACCCAAAGGATACCCTTGTTTTGATTTCATTGGCTAAAATAGAAAATCCTTTACAACCAATCAGTGAAGTTGGATACAGAAACGGACTGTGACCACTCGATTAAGTACGAATGCCATGATGACAACAGATCCAAAGTGGGTGCGTGGAGCTCCTAGATCTTGGTGGCACCAGAGGGCGTCGTAGCCACCTGTACGTTGATTCGACCACCACAGAGTCGTCGTCATGGCCTCCAAGGTGCTGTACTTTGAGCAGCTGCCGTCACATTGGACTGAGGACAAGCTCCGCGAGACGCTCGCCACTCATGGAGAGATCCGCAAGATCGTGCTGCTGCGCAAACGGAATGCTATCTATGCCGGATATAACCCCTCGACACTCGTGCCCATCCGCACGAACTCACTACAAGCGCTTGTGGAGGTGGCAGACGTCGAGACGGCGTCAACGATGCTCAACACATTCCAGACAACCCCGTTGCAAGTCGACGAGCGAGTCATCACAGTGAGCTACAGTAAAAACCAGGAGCTCCGCGAGCGTCATGCGGTTGGCAGTGCTTCGCGACATGCCCCAGGTGAAAGCAATCGCATTCTGCTGGTGACGGTGCAGAACCCGACGTATCCGATCACCACCGACCTCATCCATGGCGTCTTCCACACGTACGGCACCGTTGAAAAGATCGTGATCTTCGTGAAACCCGTGGGCTTGCAGTGCCTCGTGCAGTTTGCGTCCCTGGATGAAGCTGTGGCGGCCAAGCATGCATTAAACGGACTGTCTATCTTCCCGGATTGCTGCGGTCTCGTCATCCACTTCTCCAATCTACCAGTACGTCGCCGTATTCCTAGTCCCCAGCATCCCCGCCTACTCACTCCGCGTATTTGTAGCAAGAACTCATTGTCAAAGAGAACGGACTGCGCACGACCGACTTCACCAACCCGAATCTACCGGTGCCGCTCAACGACACGGCCGTCAACTCGGGCAATGACTTCACACCCGCAGCAATGTACGGCTATCCAGCACCAATGGCTGTCGCGGCGGCAGCAGCAGCGAGCATGGTGGGTGCTCCTATGATGGCCCCGCCGCCAATCATCCCAGGCCTCGGTCGGGAGATCATCTCACCTGTGCTGCTCGTGTGCAATCTGCGTGAGACTGTGACGTGTGATCATCTGTTCAATCTGTTTTCGTGTTATGGCAATGTGGCGCGAGTCAAGAAGCTCGCAGGCAAATCCGACCACGCACTCATCCAGTTCGCAAGTCAGCTGGCGGCCCAGTCGGCTCTTGTGCATCTGCGAGGATTCACGCTACTCGGTCGGTCGTTAGAGATCAGTTACTCCAAACATTCGTATATCGCCATTCGACCTGGAGCTGGCGGCGCAGAGAGGTTCGTAACGAGGAGCTACGACGTCTTGATGGATGGACAGCTGTGCTGATCGGGCATTGTATGGTGTGTAGTGATGCAACACTAATGAAGGAGTATGGTCATGGCGTAAACCGCTTTACGGGGAAATATGCCAATGGCACCAAGCACATTTACAGTCCGACCAAGATTTTGCACATTTCAAATCTCGACGAGAGCGAGACGGAGGAGGTGAGTTTTCTGGCATCTCTCTCTCTCTCTCTTTGACCACAGACTAACGGACATTGTGGTATCTTGTAGCAACTAAAGGACCACTTGTCGAGCTTCCAGGGCGGAGACCACTGCAAAGTCAAGCTCTTCACCAACACGAACGGCCACGTCCAGGCCCTCGCCGAGGTAAGTCTTGCTGCGTGCTTTCCTCATTTTCTCGAAATCTTTCTAACGCCTCCAACTTGAAAACCCTCAGTTTCCATCCGTGGACGCCGCCACGAACGTGCTTGCGCAGGCTCACAACGCGCTCTTGGGCGCGCGGCGATTAAAGCTCGCGTTTTCCAAGAAGACCATGCACAACTAACGACGGACTTCAATAATTCCCACCGTATTGTAGGTTAGTATCTTACTGTTTAACCGTGTTACGAACGTTTCCTTTCGTCACTTTTCCGAGGGAACATGCCTCCTCAATAGTGGCCTGTGCGTTTGGCGCGAGGATGTGGCGCCATTTTGATCGACGGCCGGGCCTGATGACGGAGGTGCGTGGTGTTGTGGCGTGTGGATGGATGCGTGCGTACAGGCGTGTGGACTGAGTGTGGACGCATGTGGACAGAGCAAGAAGGCGTCGGCCAAGCAGGTGTCGATCGCCGCGTTCTTCTCGCCCCAGGCGAGCAAGCCGGCGGGCGGCACGCGCATGCTCACGCCCGACAAGGTCAGCGCGTCGCCCGCCAAGTCGCAGGAGACAGCGGTGGTGGATCTGAGTGCGGAGCTGTCGGCGGAGGAGGCCAAGACAGAGGTCGTGTCCACGCCGAGTAAGCGCAAACGCTCGGCGTCGGCGAGTGCCGAGCGGAAGCAGCCGCCCGCGAAGAAGAAGACGACGAAGAAGGAGTCAGTGGTGGTGGAGATCACGAGCACGGCAGATGGGGAGGAAGAAGAAGACGAGAGTCCGGATAACGACGGACCCGTGATCTCGTCGCGGTCGCCGCATGAGTTGACGCCACAGAAGGAGGTGACGCCGAAGGGCAAGAAGAAAGCAGCTGCCAAGAGTCCAAAGGAGGCGGCGAGTGCTGACAAAAAGCCCAAGAAGGCACCTGCACGAGCTAAAAAGGAGAAGGAGGTACCAGTGGCAGCCCCTGCGAGTCTTGAAGAGCCAAAGGAGTCTGACGAGGCGACAAGTGCCACGAAGAAGCCCAAGAAGGCGCCAGCACGAGCCAAGAAGGAGAAGGCTGAGCCAGTGGCGGCTACTCCTGAAACTACTGCGACCACTGAGGAAGTATCTTATGGTGCTAATAAGCCCAAGAAGACTCCAGCACGAGCCAAGAAGGAGAAGGCTGAGCAAGCGGTGGTTCCTCCTGCAACTACTGAGACGACGGAAGACGTGTCTAGTGGCGCTAAGAAGCCCAAGAAGGTGCCAGCACGAGCCAAGAAGGAGAAGGCCGAGCCAGTGGCGGCCACGACGACCCCAGCAGAGACACCAAGTGAGGCACCTGCACCTGCACCTGCACCGGCACTCAACCTCGACGCTCTTGAGCCGGCGGTTCGCGCGCGTGTCGTGAGTTACAAACAGAAGATCAAAGATCTCACTCGCCAATGTGAGCAGTACATGACGACCAAGACCAATAACGTGATTGATGTGATGTGGCAAGAGATCTACGGTGTCGGACTTGATGTGGATCTGGATCCTACAGCGTCCGAGACCGAGGACTCGCAGCTGAAGGAGGGGTGGCTAGCATTGTCTCAGAGTGAAGCACACACCGCAAACGATGAGGCGACGCTGGTACTCAAACGGTATATTGCACGATTGGTGCAAGGTCGCAATGCCAGCCTGACGAATCTCAAGGAACAAATCACTACTCAGCTGTCCAACGGCTCGGCTACTTCGTCTCCTTCGCTACCACTCGAAATGGAGATCAAGATGCTCGCTCAACGTACTTCATATGGTGCCCGTCCTGCCAAAGCCAATCTGTACGAGGACACAACAGCAGACGCGCTATGGTGCTGGGAAGTGAGTAATATCGAGCTGTACTTTACGGATGATGCACAGAAGACAATCAAGCGCATGCGAAAGCAGCGCAAACGCGCCGGCCAGCAGCTGAAGTCGCTCAGTCGCGTGGTGCAACTTCTGCTTCAGACACCAGTTGACGAAGCCAAAGTGAGCACAGAAGAAGCCAAGATTGGCAAGTTTGTGGCACAAGTTGAATCAGAAGTTCTCAAAGCCAAAGAGCGTGAGCGGAAGGAGCACGAGAAGGCATCGGTAGCGGAAGAGAAGAAGCGTGCGGAGCAAGAGAAACAACATGCGAAGGAAGAGGAAAAGCGCAAACGTGAACAAGAACTCGAAGCTGAACGAGAGCAGTCCGCCAAGCGACGCAAGTCCTTGGTGTCGTACTTTCGATCCATCGATACAAAGAAAGAAGATGAAGCGACTGAGGAAGTCCAAGTCACTCGTGTTTCAGGAGGATCCTCCAACCAGTCTACAGACCAGGAAGCGACCATGGCGCGTATGGACGCTGCCATCTCGTTCATTGGAGAACCAAACGCTGAAAAGATCACAGATTCAGCAGACTCGGCCACTCTTTTTCAGCGACGTCGCGCGTTGGTGACTGCAGAGAATGGAGCCTGGAGCCATCGACGTCATCGCGATGCCAAACTCGGTCTCATGAAACTCTTGCAATTCCATGAAAACTATCGACCAGCTTACTACGGTACGTTCAGCAAGCGCAGTCGCATCTTCCGTCGTGGTCGTCGGCCGTTTGCCCAGTTCCGACAGTTCGACTATTCTGTCGATACTGATGAAGAGTGGGAAGAGGAAGAGCCTGGAGAGAGTCTCTCAGGCGCTGAAAGTGAGGATGGTGAGGACGAAGACGATCAGCTGGATTACGGTGACGACTGGCTTGCATATGAAGATGAGATCGAGTATGTCGACGGAGAAGGCGGAGACAAAGAAGGCGAGAGTGGTCTGTTTGACGACGACGATGATGCTGATGAAGACGAAGATGTGCCAATGGCTGATGACGATGGGTCCGACAAGAAAAAGCGACGACGACTCGTACGGCATGACCAAAAGGGCAAAGGGCGACGAGTGGTGGCGGAGCACAAGAAGCAGAAGCTCACCAAGCTTGAACCTCTTGTCGTCGGTCCATTTGTCTGTTTTACTGCGGCGTGTGGTGATCACCTGACGTCATACCGTGGCGAACTTCTCTCCTCCCCTGACTTCGAGTCTTCGCTAATGAAGCTCGCCCGCGCTCGAGCTGAAAAGGAAGAACAAGAGCTCATCGCTAAGGAGAAGGCAGCTGCTGCAGCCGCGACAGCGTCACCTGCTAAGTCAGCTGCAAAGGCTCCAAGCTCGACACCGAAGCCTGCCGAACCAAAGAAAAAGAAGTCGGTCAAGCGGAAGATTGCGCCTCAGCTCATGACACCACCAGCGAGTGAGGGAAAAAAGCAGGCAAGTAGTGCTTCCAAGGCAGCCCCATCTTCATCGACGGAAAGTCCTCATGTCCCTGCAGCTCGGCCTTCACCTGCCAAAGCCAGTCCTGCCAAAGCCGGCCTTGATCAATGGTTGAAAGCCTCGCCGTCGTTGCAGCCCGCTCCATCTGCCGACTCGTCTTCTTCGCCGTCCGAGACGACAACGACCCCTGCACCGTCCGATCCAATTGAGATCTAATATCACGGCACGACTCCTTGTAGGTAGGATTATAAGTGACGCTTTTTCAATCTGCAAACAATGAACTAGTTATTACGTCATGATTACTCAGTTGTCTTTCTCTTTGCGCGACGACGTTGCCTCGTCCTTCGGATGGGCTCGCCCTCGGAACCTACGAGGCTCTTGCTGGTCGAGTCGATGAGCCAGTTGTCGAGCATTCTGCATGAAGGTAGCCTCACTCAACGCCGACTGGGACGAGAGAAAGGATGATTCTGTGCTGGCGTACGCTCGCGCACGTCGAACGAATCCCTCAAGCTCACTCGGCATTGGCTGAGAGTCGTTGACCAGGCGTGTAGCTCTTTGGTGAAGCGCTTTCACCCGAGTCGAAGGTCGCTCGGTATTTGCTTCAGCCAAACGAAGGAACTGGCGCTGTGTTCGACCCAACGTCAATGGCTTGCTGGTGACCGCAAGATGACGTTGCGAGTCTGAAAACGCCTTCTCGGCCTGGAACTTGGCTTCTTCTCGTCGCCAGCTGCGCCACACGATCGCAGCGACCGTCACAGCGGCGATGCCGAGCCAGCCTAGGTAGATCATCAACAAGAACAACACGCCGTTGCCGACCAGAGCCAGCGAGGCAAGTGCAATGGGATTGAACGTGAAGAAGGCTCGAGCGGTCGCTGCCATGGCCTTGATGAGCTGACTGACGAGCACCACAATCGGCGCGTACTTGATATCCACGGTTTCCTCCTGGAACAACACTTGGCTCATACCTTGGGCCAGGATGCCGATCGGAAGGAAGAACGTGATCCCCCAGAGACCAAGAAACGCGTACGGAGTATGGGATAGAGTCCAACAGGAGATGTTGTGATGGCTCAGCAGAAAAGGGGGAGAGTCTGGACTGGTGTCGCACTTGGCGAACAGATAGCCGTAGGCCCCACGACAGTCGATACACGAAAGGAACGAGAAGAAGATGGAGATGAAGCCCATGTAAAGCAGACTGTTGAGTACGAACGGTAGATCCTTGGTCACGACACGATTGAGGAAAGGGCTGTTTTCCTGGAACTTGTTAGGACATTTAAGCACGAAGAACCAGATGAACAACACGATCCCCGTCAAAAGTGCCTTGAGCTCGACCTGCTCGACGCGCATCTGCGCGATACCAGTCTCACTGAGCCACTGGATGAGCTTGGGGATCTGATCCGACTGGTTCCAGTTTATGGTGGGGTCGAAAGTGATCGAGTTGAGTTGCACAATGTCGACGAGGATGGTGATGACGGCCAGAACGTTCTGGTAGTACAGACCAATCGGTTGTAGGCGGAAACGATTGCGCTCTTGCAGCACAAAATGCTCTATAGAAGCCAACAAAGAGGCTTTTATGAGTACTCAGAGGCACAGTATGCAAAAAGGGGAACGTACTTTGTGTGATGCTGACCATCGAGACCGCGACCAAGACGAACACAGAGCCGATGTAGACATAGACAATGGTCGTCATGACTTGGTTGCGAATATAGAGGGAAGCAGAGATCAGCGTACACAACGTCGACAGAAGGATGCAGATGAGTCCCCCACCCAGACTATACGCTCGCCAGTGCCACAGAGAGAGTCCCAGTGTGCCATTTTCGGGCATCCAAACACGAAGCAACTCCGAAAATGCGCGATGCAGATGGTAGGAAAGGAAGTAATCGTCTCGCTCTTGGGACGAGTCGAACGCTTTGCGCCACGCGTCATTTTTAAGATCACGCTCGAGGTCTTCTTGGCGCCAGAACGCCAGAAACAGCATCACGATCTTCATCTTGCGAATGAATCGGTTTGAATGAGACGAAGAGATCCGCACTACTGTGAGATAGCGTTGAGACGAACTCAGACGCCCTACTAGCCACTTGGGTAGCCATCGAGGAGGGAGGACGCGGGCATTTCGGCTTTTTGCGGCGGATTGGCGCAGAGATTCAACGATTTTCTCTTCCGAAAGGGGGTCAAACGAAGAGACGTGGTCGACCAGACTGAGGATGTCGGAACTCAACACCTCGTTTCCTTCAGCCCGGACACTGTAAAGCGATGACGCTGCCGAGTCAGCCAGTGCAGTCACCGCCACACGTCGTTTGCCAAGTCGAGCATCCATGGGCTGAACTGCCACTGCCGCTCGATGAGCAGACTTGATCCACAGTCGATCCTCGTTCTGACCGATTGATCCAACCGTCTCAGCGTCTTCCAGTGACAAAGCTGCGCTGCCAGGGTCCATGGCATCGTTGAAAGTCAAGGCCTCTGCTTCAGCTAGCTCTTTGACAGCCTTGAGTATCTCTCGTCTTCGGATTTCATCGCTCTCCCCGTAAGTTTTGATGAGTTGGTAGGCTGTATGCAATCGAACCCGCAGCAATGGCTGCACAACAAACTGCCACAGACCGATTTCGTAGGGTCGACGCACAACGAGGGGAAGCTGGATACCCAGATCAGCGCTGTCGGCAATGACTCGCAATGCTTCCATCAAGTGATGACTCGTATCCTGGTCCAGCAGACCCAGTGCTTGCTCTAACTCGCTTCGTGTCATTCTCTGCACGACACTGAGATCCTTTTGCAACGCACCTGACATTAGCGTACTGACTTCGTCTCGTAGCTCGTCTATGTTAAGCAGGCTCATGGCTTTCTTCACGCCAAGAGAGACAAACCCATAGTGATCAAGCAGGGACTCCAATCCAGTAAATGGGACATCTGATATGACTACGTCATTCATTGCGACACCATAGCGTTCGGCTAGCTCCCGCCGGTCGCTCGAGCTGACTTGCAATACCAGTTGCGAATCTTTCTTCTTGATCTCGCCCTCGTCGAGCATATTTGTCGACATATTTCTTGGTTTCTGGGTATCATCACTGAAGATTGTCATCATTTTTCCAAGTGCCCCGTAGAATTTACCCCACGCGGCCATCACAACTGATCCTGGTCGTCGGCAGAATCCACGAATCATTACGAGATAGCCCCATATTTTGACCCAGAGGCTCTCTGTATCTTTGACACCTATCATAAACGTCGCCAACTAGTCAGGGCCCACAACACGCCGCCATACGTACTCGGCGGCGACAATGGCTCGACTGATACGACCCATCGCGTCTGGTGTCTCGAGTGCAGTCGCCAAAGCACCTGTGCATCGCGCTTCATCACTCGAAATGTGTCCATGTAGCTCTTCGCATCCTGAGTCACACCCACACCACTTGCAGTAACACCACGTAACTCATGCTTGCTTGTAATACGTTTCAAGAGACGTTCCAGGTTGTTGAGAATCGTCTCAGCGGAATCACGGCGAGATTGAAGGCGCTCCATGCGTTGCAGGAATCGAGGAAGTTCCGTGAATAGCTGGTGGAGTTGCAGGAAGAGATCATTGTAGTGTGACGCGTCGAGGTCTTGAAAACCGCAACAGAGGATTCCACCGATATGCTCGAGAAGAACAATCCATCGCTGGAAGATCGTCGTATGCGTTGAAAATGCGGAGCTCTTCTCCCGGTCAGACTTCCCTGCTGAGCTTCGGAGAGAAGAAGCCAAGGCGTCGACGAAAGCGTCGAACGCAACAGCAAGGACGGCATGGATACCGACGAGAATCTTCGCGTTCTGATTCGCGGCAGTGATTCCGCGCAGGAGCGCTTTCTTGCGATTCTCGACGAGGGCTTCAACCAGGAGGCGATGGTCGAGGACAAAGCGCAGAGCGACGTGAAGCTCCTCTAGTACAACAGCGTCACTTGTCAGGTTCTGATCGCCGTCATCAGTCAAATTGTCATGACGTGCACTTGTTCCCGGCAACGACCACTTCATGGCGACGGCTCGCCAGCTCGCTGTCCGGCCGTCGTCTGCCGTCGGGTTTTTGATGGCTTGGCTCATGTAATCTCGATCAAACGAGGCGAATACGTTCCGACATTTGAGTGGGGTGACACCCGTGCGGACACTAACTGAGATAGCAGCCGAGTACGTGCGTCGAACGACATTGAGATCGCTATAGAAGTCGCGAGCCGTCAAGATAATGCATCGCTGCAGCCCACGAACAAAATGGGCATGAGCTGGACGAAACGCGCCGGATGATCGAGAGACGTGGTCATTCTGGTGGACGAGATGAAGCAGCGTCGCCTCGAATTCCATACGACTTGGCCACCTCTCGATCAAACTGCGCAGAATCGTCGCAGCAGTGCGTTCAATGCTGGACGTCGGTGCTTCCGTCGAGAGATCGCCTGACCGACCGAGAAAGAGAACAAGTATCTCGATCGCAGAAAGCGCGTTTGCCGATGGACGCTCAGCAAACCATTGAACTGGGCGACTTTTATCGTGTGCCTCACACAGAAACGCACACGCCAAGACGAGATTTTCAGCCGCGGCAGTTGGGAAAGTGGTTGTTGACCACGTCACACTTGAATATATACTGAACGCGATGAGACCCATGAACACCAGTCCGTTGTGGCGCAGAAACTTGTCGGCTGCGATGTCGGATCGGCTGATTTTTGCTGCTACACGTGCAGCAAATTGGAGCGTCTCGGCTGCGTAAGCAGTGTTTTCGTCTCGAATGTCAGCGATGGCGCCTGTCAAGAGCTGGAAAAGCGTTTTGACGACGTGCTTTCGCGCAAACACTTCACAGTGAACTCGATTTACGCGTACTACCGTCGCAGCCAGCATGAAGAAACTCGCCACAGCACTGCGTTGTGGATAAAACTGCGTACACATGGCCAGTAGCACGTCAGCATTTTCGACAAACAAAGTGTTGATACAGTTCTCGGTCAACAGGTCAACCTCCATGACTGCGATCCACTCCATCAAAGCACTCAGGAAACACGAACTGGAGAGAGTCGGGGTATGCTTGACGCCCTGATTGTCTTGCGTTGGATTTGGTGATACCGGTTTCTTTATGAATGCACACGAACGCATCCACCGAACGAGATCAAGCACGTGAGGTGCACTCTTTCGAAAGTGTGATACACTGACTTTGCCTTGCCAGAACCATTGAGTCAACGCGTTGAGGCACGTGAGATCCATTCCTTGGGCATTCAGTCGGCGTGGGTCTTGCCAGGTTGCATCAAGTGCAGCTAATACGTGCCATTTCAAGCGTACCAACGCATCATCACAGAAGATCGCGTGCGATTTGCTCAGCTGAGCAACAACCGTCGCCACCTCCTGGACAACTTGACGTGGTGAGTCTGGGTGTGCTAAACCGCGACCAAGAAGACCCAGGGCGTTGGTGTCGAGGATGTGATCGCTCTGAATCATTTCAACTTGAATTGTGTGGGCGTGTCCATCGACAATCGCGAAGGCCGAGGGAGTGTTTAGATCGAGAAATAGCGATGTCTTGCAAGCGACGGAGGATCTTCGACGGTTGGTTCGTCGTGGAGGGTTGAGTCCATCGAGACGGACAACGGTCTCGCATGTAACAAAAGCAGCTTCGTCTTCCAAGAGGATGGTATGCTCGAAGCCTTCGTTCGAAATCGAGGGACGTAATATGTGACGACTCTGAAACTCGCGCAAGCTCTAATGGGTGCTATCGCGCACGACAAAGTGCAAGATAACAAACGCGTGCTCAGAGCCTCTGGCCTTGTCGGCTATGAGGACTCGGCCTGTGCATTTCACTACGCGCGTTGATCGAAATTGATGCACATTGTGAATTGAGTCAGGCGTTGGGTAGTGGCTAACGAAAAACGCATGTGCCACAGCCGACAGGATGGCTTGCTCTGCGGTCCTGTCGAAACCCACTGGAATGACCACGAGGTGCTTTATCGCGGAAGCTGCAGCTGCCACGAGCTTGGGATCTCGCTTCTGCAGCCACGACGAGAGACGACTGATCACGACTGGATACGTTATGGCTAGTGTCTTGCCCTCAGGCACCAACACAAAGTCACAGAGAATCTGGATGGCGATAGTGCTCTCTTCGTCGTCTCGAGCAGTCTCCACAATACTGAAGACGGACGAAATATTCTTCAGCGAAAGAAATAAACCCAGTGGAAACCGAGTGACCGCGTAGTTGCAGACAGTGTGGAGAATCTCAAGTCCCCGCACTCGCACATTGACCGAAGCTCGTGGAGATTTCGACGATTTGTTGTGACCGCACTCACACAATCGAAGTAGAGCCTCACACAGTCGCTGGTGGTGCTGAAAGTCAGTCTCCTGGGCTCGTGTGGCGTCATAAACTTGAGAATAGTGGTGCTGAAGGACGTACAACATGACGTCTTCGATACAGAGGAGATGTTCGCATGCCCGGTCGTCTTCCCATGCATTGGCGTTATGCGAATAGTACTCGATCCATAGCGCGAGCACAAGAAAACTTGATGGCATGCTGCACGCTGGGATGAAATCGAATAGACCGTGTCTTCGGAGCTCAGAGAAGAAAATCAGCTGGCGATACGCACGACTTGGCTTGATTGCGTCTTCAGCTCTAGTATTTGCAGCCCTGTCACGCTCTTCTTGGGTCCCGCCCACCAACGCATCTCGAAGGACCCTCGAGGCAGCGTACGCAACTTCTAGGTTGTGAGTAGCCAGCGCAGTGAAGAGTTGCGCAAAGAGCGAGATCTCTGACCAAAGCGAGGTAAGAAACACCGGAGAGCGCAGGCACCGATGGAGTGTTCGAAGCGTGTACATTGCCGTTGTGGTTCGCGTGAGAGACCACAGTGAGGGGAATACATCGGACAAGCGCTGGAAGTTAGAGATATCCCATCGAAGCGTACGCTGCACCTTGGCCCCGATGCTTTGGAGCAATGTACTGGTCAAGAGACCATGGAAGGAGTCACGATACGGCTGCCTCGCCTTGACCAGTGGAGCAGACCCGAAGGGAGATCGCACGAGCTGATAGACGACGTACGAGGCGCGCTGGCGATCCACATCGTTTGGTTGGAGCAAAATGTTCATGACGGACGCAAGGATGGCAGATCGAGTCGATAACGCCGGCACGTTACTTCTCTCCACATCCACAAGCAAGCACGCTCGCCAAAGCTCTTGAACCACTTCGTCGCTTTGAACCACATGGTAGAGAATACCCTAAGCGCTTGAGACATTTGGAGTCGAACTCGACGAAAGAGCGAGCGAGTTGACTGCGTATCGTACTAAGCTGCACTGATGGCGGGAGAACAGGTCTCGTAGTGCGTCGTCATCACGACTGTGATTAAGAACGATGGCAATGAGCCTGATCATGGCTTGATTGGCTGCGCTTCGGTAGAACGACTCGTGGGACCCACTGTACGAAAGTTCAAACATCCACATGTCAATGATTCGTCTATCAGAAATCCGCTGGATGACGCTTGAATTGACTGCAACGGAGATCAGGAGACTACCTGTTGCTGCAATGTCGGCGACATCGAAACTGTAATGAGCGCCATTAGTATGCCACTCCCACGCAATGCGATCGATGACATCGCTCTCCCCTTGCAGCAGGCGATGGCGGAGGACTGTGTTTGCGGACGGTGAGACGAGTAATCTGCTCGCAACATACGAAAGAACCCGGCGATAACCACCAAGATTTGCCTTGCACAGCACAAGAGCCACCACATAGAGAGCCGAGTCATTATTCACGGATTCAAAATGGAGGCTCTCACCCACGAGCGTTTGCAATCGAGCCAGATTAAGAACCGCTTGAGTTGGTGAACGGGAGTCGTATGGCTCAGCATAGAAGACATCTGCCATTAGGCTTTGAAGGGCAATAGCTCGGAAGCGAGGAATGTCCACGGTAAAACCCAGTGTGACGCAGATTCGAAGCCAAAGTGCGACTACATGCGATGATACATTGTAGTCACGATACTCGGACATCTCAAGTGAAGCGCTTGGTATTAGTCCCGTGTCGTGCCAGTGAACCAGTAACTCACGCAGTGAAGAAGCTTCGTGTTGGATCCGTCGTACACGACCACTTCGTATCAAAGCCTCAACACCAAGTGCCACACGCTGGTTTCCGTCGTAGTCGGTGCTCTGCAGCAGTGATAATCCCGATACGAACACGGCTCGCCAGGTTTTCCCTGTCACAAGATGCCACGCGTCGTATTTGTCCATTGCTGGAAGTAGAGCTGGCTGCAAGATTAGCAGTGCTGACTGGGATTCCATACATTGGGACCGGAATCTCGATAGCTCCCCGCACAAAGCAATCATCACTGCACTCCTTGATCTGTTCTGGGTCTCAGCTCTTAGGAGATCACATATGAGGTCTTCTGTTGCTTCTGAATGGAATGCCAAGAAAGTTCGAATCAGCAATTCCTCAAGCGATCGGTCTGCAGTCACTTCGAAGCACAAGTTTGGATAGGCTTGGACAAAATTGCACAGAATTGACGCTGCGGAATCCAAAACATCAGGCTCGACTGGAGAGACGATCAATCGAAAGAGAGATCGAACGAATACTCGCCCTTGATCGTCCCATGTGTTCACGATACAACTGGAGACCACTGTGGAGGGCAGAATACCCAACAGACACACGGCGACACTCGTGGAATTGGCGAGTGAGGTGCTAGCAGATATCAAGGGCCATAAACCAACGATCCACGCCTCTTTATACTGAGGCGTCAGCTGCCAAATTGCTGTGCAACAGCGAAAAAACTCCACCAAGACACCAGGGTCTTTTTCCTGTTGGGCTCTGATACGACGGAGCAAGCCTCGCCAAACCTTTTCGTGTAACGCGTCTGCACACAGCTTTGCATTTGCAACGGAGACCTCAACACACGATATGACGAATCGTAATCCAGCAATAAGGAGCTCGGCCGTGACATCGCCTTGATCATCCGCCAGTCGACACAGCACAGCCTCCAGGATATGATTCGTGTCACCAGTTGGTAGCCTGCTGATAGCCGCACAAGCTGCAATATCACTGTCCACGACCTCTACCAACGCAAACAGCAGCTAGAAGATGAAAAATACAATCAGTCTCTGGGCTGTTCAGTCCACTCAAAGGAGTCGCTCACCTGAGCCTTGGAACAGCCACTACACGAGCTGCAACAGACGACTCGCTTGGCGTTGTAGACGAGTTGCCGTTCACGACATAACCGTTGAGCACGCTTCAAAGCCTCAGACTGAATTCGGAGACACGAAACGAATGAGCGTATGAAGACTGCTGCGTCAATGCTAACAGCGCAATCAAAAGGCGAACAGTGTGTCCTTTTGAGGAGCATCAATGCGTCGTCCAATACGAATTGATGCATCGCAGCCACCCACGACGAATTCTGCACCCAGATACCGCTCTGCCACTTGATCGTGCATAGATAGCGGTGAACGTGCACAAGAAGATGAGCCAAGCCAAGCCGCATGATCTCGTTGGCATCGGCTTGATTCCAGTGACGTGAGCGGTAGGAATTCCAACTGAAAGATTGCGCTAACGGCTGAGTCTCCCGGATGCGAACGATGCGGTCACACTGCCCTTCCAACAACGCCACGCAGACTTGCATAACTGCTTCCTCATCACTCTGATCCGCAATAGTCCCAAGAAGGCCCAGTAAATTTATGAACGCACGGTTCGAAAGCGGCTGGAGTACTAAGTGCTTCGCTAGACCTAGGACTTGGCGGACGTAGACGCCGTTTGTTGGTTCTGACTCGCTCGTATCACTGTCAACCATCAAAAGCCACAACGTGCGTAGCATGTACTCGTTCCATCGTAGTCCTTGACTCACGTGGCTGAGCTCGATAAGTTCAGGAAGAACAAGACGGCGGAACGAGTCTTCGTCTGTATCTACCGCTTGAATGCTGTCCAACGTCTCCGCCAAAGAGCACAATATTTCTCCACACGCGGTCAGCATATCTTCACTCGATACAAACCGCCGGATCCCAGAGCATAATACCTTCACCACCTGAGAGAGTAATGCACGGTTTCCGATGAGATCAAAGACGAGCTGCTCGTGCAGGCAAAGAACCGATAGATAGCGAATGGCTGCTTGCGTATGATCAACATCGCGATCGTACGTGTTTCCATCGCCCTCATCGTTCGCCAAGACTTCCAGAAGGATAGGAACAATGTCCGAGACAAGCCATCGATACGCATCAAGCTCAATGTCGTTGGATTCGCAGTTCTCGATTGCATAGGTGAAAAAGCGAAACAAATCACCGAGTATGTGCTTCCTCGTAACTTGATGAGGATCCCAAGGCAGCGGGTCATGTCGGAGACGAAGCAGCAACAAATGAATCGCCTCATTATGACTTCGTAGTATGCTGGAGGGTTGCACAGCGCAATTCTTGACACAGTTCGATAGAGTCTGAAGAATAGAGCTAGCAACTTGCAACT
Source organism: Pythium oligandrum (assembly GCA_020085045.1). NCBI lineage: Eukaryota > Oomycota > Peronosporomycetes > Pythiales > Pythiaceae > Pythium > Pythium oligandrum. The sequence continues at coordinate 556,089 of JAHRIK010000024.1, read as the reverse complement.
GTCCTTTTGACAGCGAGCTTGACCACGGCTTGAGGAGATGCACAGAAACAGAGGCGAAGCCATGGCGAATGAAATGACCAGATGCATAAGGGAGGGGCGAAAGAGAATTGATACACTCCATGACAGCCACTGCATGGGCGGCATCCGGCCCCCAAGTGGACCGTGGTGGTAATGCGCTCATTGCATTGGAAACGAATCTCAAGAACCGCACTCGTGAGCTCGGTCCTTGCACAATCGTTTTGGCTGCAACCTCTGCACGCGTGGTGTCGCCCAAACAGATCGATGCCACACATCTCAGCAGGACCTATGACCATAACTTTGCTGTCAGTATCAAATCACAGTCGGACATCCAGGTCAGTATTACGTACATGTACGAGAGCGTCACAACGATGCAGATCCCTCAGAACCGCTTCGAGAATTGATCGCCCAGATAAAGCCGAAGCCACTTTGGATGCCGTCATGGACCGAGAACCGTCGGCTCGTGGCTTCAACACGATACACATGAACTCGGCACAGGTTGCCACTACAGCTGCGTCTGCCATCCGAATCGCAACGATAAGGTCGGAGGTCACTTGGGTAAGAACCCTCGAGAAATCAACGCCCAGCTGCTGGATTCCATCTCGCATATCGAGATCCGCGTCAAATCGTACAAAAAGCTTCAGTAACGCTTGCACGTCTCCATGGCAAAACGCATTGAGCGCCTTCGCCACATGCACATGAAAGGAAAAACGCTTGCATTGGGAGATTGAAAACTCCTTTGACGCTTGAACCAAGACTTCTAGAACACGAGCTGCTGATACTGGAGGCTCCTGGCGTTTGCCGGCATATTCAAATGCTCGCTCCACCGATTCAAACACGCTATCTGTACACCACTTGGCCATGCTTTCACGAATCATCAAAGACCTTTCAGTGATCAAGACCAGAACTTCCATCCATCTCGAGAGCAAGTCTGGATACTCTCGAACCATTTGGCTTGGCTGGAGAAGCCGGAATGACGCTTCATGATTGCACAGGGCATTCTCCGTTCCACCACTGCGAGCTAGATAGAGAATGATGTCCAATGCCGTTCTGACCGTGCTTTGATCCAGCTCGGATCCGATAACATCAATAATCGTGATCAAAGCCCGAGGATCGTCCATGAAAGCTTGTCGGTGTACAGGATCCAATACCAACTTGCGAAGCAACTGAAGTGAGGAGGCTTGGAGATCTCGCAGTTTGCCATCTCGATCGGTTTTCGACGAGTCAGCAGCAGGACTTGACGTGGCGTAAGTTAGCTGTTCGGGCCATTTGACTTCTGTCCAATGCTCCATCAAATCCTGATACTCCACTGGACGAAGTGCCGCTTGTAGCACCGATTGTGTGATTATCGAAGCTCGGAATGTGGATGGGAGAACCAAAATTGTTCGCTTGTCGGGTTCGTCTCTCGCTGTCAGCCAAGAAGGACTTCCTAGGATGCTACCACGCCGAAGGCGAAGGCAACTATGATCTTCCGTTCGAGTGGGGAGACTAACGTCAGACCTAAGGACCAGCAACGGAAGGGATTCCAGCGAACTGTTGGTTGACACAGTGAAACGAATCGGGTCACCCAACTCCATCACCAAACAGGCAAGGCTGTCGCGACTCACACATGCAAACAAAGACGTCCTCGCAAGTACACCGAGCAAATCGCTTGCAAGAGGCAACTCTGCAGCAACGATACTCTCCGGTCTTCGTTTCGCGAAGGCAATTCGTCGCAACAGCTCGGCTCGAGTCTCAACCAAGAAGCGGCAGAGCCGACGAATCAACGAACTGGTTGTGCTGGCAGTGCAGTAGATTTCGCACCGAGCCGCGATGCTTCGTTGCGTGCTATTCACAGCAGAGTTCTGGTAGCCACTTTCGACCAAACTGTACATCCACCCTGACTCGATTGTACTACCACCGGGAGTATTTGTCGACGGAGATGCGTGTAATCCCGTGGACGACCGAACCCATGTCGGAATGGTGCTAATGGTCTCGTTTTCATCAGTCACCAATACGCACAAAGCGTCGGGTACCACATTTCGACTTTCAACAAAAGAGGCCGAGAGCTTGGCCAGTTCAGCGGTTTTCAGTCCCCAGAAGAGGGGGATTCGCTGCACATGAGCTAACTTGAGCAGTTCGTGCCTCGTAAGTGGTGCGAGATTCAGACGAGTCACGTTCCTGTGCAGAGTATCGTACTCCCATCGCTCCATGCTCTCCATTGAAGTCGTCCATTGCTCGCATCGACGAAGCAGCCGTAGGACGCTTGGTTTTGTCACCAGGACACGAAGTAGTTCCACCGCCGCCAACTGGATTGGGATTTTGACAGCAAACACGCGAGTAACGACGGCACTGATCAAACGCGGGTCCGCAATGAAAAACCGAACCAAGTTTGGGTGGAGCTCCATCATATCCTTCAGGAGTGTGAGTAAGCTCACAGCGAGTACGTGCTGGTCTGGGACGGCTGTTGATCGAGTGTCAACAGTGGACTCAACGAGCAGGAGATCAAGTAGCATCTGGGGGGAATGGCATTCGAGAAACAACGCTGGGGCCGAGGGCAAGTATTCGATTATCTTGGTCAAGAGAATAAGTGCAAACGACATCGAGGACGAAGAAGGTGGAATTGGCTCGAGGAGATACATCCGAGCTTGAGGGTTGCCCGTTTTGTACGAGCTGAGGCCCAAGACTCGCTCAAAGTATGCCGGTCGCGCCGCACTCCAGAGCATTCTGAAGGCATCCGTAGAGGCTGCGCACGCCTGTCCATGATCTCAGCTTCCGAGGTGACTTACAAACCACGAGGCGTTATCAAGCGAAGACCAGCACAAGAGATAGAGCAACTCGTAGCCTGCACCCGCACTGCCGGACAAGCAAATTTGCTCCTCTAGAACTGGGACGATCTCATGCATCTTTAATCGCTTGATGAGAGCCGGAGTGGATCGAAGCACGTCGTTGATAAAGCTGATGAGACGCTGTCGTCTCTCAAGGGTGCCTGACGTCGCACTGGAGCTGCTTGAACCCACCCAGGAAGTAAGTACACCGATGACTTGCTCAATTGGAAACTGATTAATGCACTGATCAGCATCGTTTCCACGGGCACATATGTTCCAGACACACCGGATAAACCGCCACAAATGGACTGACCCTCTGAAGCTTGTATCAATGCCCGCTCGTGCATTTTGAACGTCCGAGATGACAGAGTACTGAAGATTTTGCGGATATAGAAGCACAGTTTCATCTTCAGTGGACTGGATCACGTCTGAATTGTCTTGTTCACGCCGTGTTATGATCGGTATTTGCTTGATTTGAGAAACGATGATCGCGACCATCATTTCGAGAAGCTTGGCATCACTTTCGTCACCATAAAGACGACCTACTATCAGTCGAAGATCTTGCATCCGCAGCTTATTGCCAGAGCTCTCCTCCTCGTGGGTATCGACGAAGATCCGGCGACAAACGCCTGAAAGTGACTGTCTGAGCTGTTTCATCACGTCAGGATGCGAAAACGCGTTCTGTACAACACTCTCGCGCTTCTGGGTTGCCAAACGCACTCCGTTTCCTTTTTCCACAAGAACCAAAGACAATACTTCCCACCCGATACAAAACACTTCGTCGACTTCCAGCGATGCCAAATCGCTCGATTGTACGTCGATACATCTTACGAGCCCATCGACGAGAGACGAATCGAGCAGTCGTTGGCGAAGCTTTGGTACGTTGCTGAACATGTTTCGCACCAGAACGATGAGATTCGCGTGCGCCACTCGATCTTGAAACCTGTCGTACTGTGCAATCAATGGGTTGATCATTTCCTGGAATAGTCGATCCTTGGCGATGCGGGGGTCTTCGACAAGCCTCGAGATTATGAATAATGCCGCTCTCTGAAACATGACCGGTCTGGGCAATCACATCATGCTCTAAGCCAGGGGTTTACGACGCCAAACAAAAGAACTTACCGTTGAGGGTCGATATAGGAAAATAGCACGAGGATGTACGTTCGTCTATCCAGCAAGAACTCCTTCACAACTGAAGAAGAGATAGTCCGTCAGTGTCACGTTAGCGGTTCAGTGTACAAGACAACATACCTGCTTCCGCACATAAGTGTCCGAGCATCGTTAAAGTTGTTATTGTGACATCTGCGGCTGGGCCAATAGGCAACAATGCACCAGGTTCGCTTCGCGCAATTAGCCATGATAGCCACCACAAGTCCCACGAGGCATGTCGAAGCATATCCAGGCGACAGAGACCGTTACTTGATATGATCTTCAGAACTTCAATGGCCATGAGGGTTATTCTGGGTGCGTTGAGTCCAGAGGCTTCGATAAAATATCCTAGACCGAGATTATTCGACGCGACGAGGACGCGCTTTGCGATCAGCAAGCGCAACAGAAATTGAACTCCATGAACCTGTAGTTTGGCATGAGGAACTGTCGTTGGATGGAAGTAAATATTGCCTCGAACTTACCTTTGCAATCAAGTCACACGGATCACATCGCATGCACCCAGCTTCAGATTTGCAGGGACAGCCATAGCGTTCCCAGGAATCCGTCCACGGCTGAAGAAGAAGTAATAGACACCGCATAAACTGTTGAAAGCCGGCTGATCAGGTTAGGCATCACGATAGCCACTTGTTGTTGGGTTGACTCACCTCCTCGTATACTTCGTCTGTATAGTTCGAGATGAATATCTTCGAGCCCAGTGTAACCTTCAGTATATACTTCTCGGCATCTGTAGGACTGAGTACTCTTGCCTTCAAGACACCAAATGAATCGTCCTCTTCAACAGCACAAGTCGAATCTTCGTCGACCTGACGTGGAGGTTCTCCGCTTGATTCGACAGTTGTTTCGAGAAATCCACCGAGAACACGAACGATCAGGCCGACGCATCCTGACGCATGGCTGGAAAGGAACTGTCGAATGCCGCGATGGCTTGTGGCAAGTGTGTTAAGTAAGGCACCAATGCTCTTCATCTCGCCGATTGTGAGCTGACCATTTAATAATGTCAGAATTGCTCGCAATCGAGATTTTCTCGCGAAGATACTGCTTGCGTCAGGCTGAGTCGACAGGTTGCATAGACACGTGCACAGCTGCAATACATCGAGCTCATCTCAGCACGACTGCGTGTAGGAAAATCAAAAGCGCTGAGGTTTACCAAGGGGCGAAGAAAAGCTTGACTCCCGCGAGATTGAATAGCCAGGCAAATCGATTCCACGAGAACGTCACCGTCAATCACGGCCACGATGTCTAGCTGAATAACGAGTGCTACCAGTTGCTGGAGAACATTTCCTGCGTCTGAATTGTCTGGAAACTCTCGACACAATGATGCAAACACGTCGGACAGGAGCTGCTGATTCTCAGGAGTCACGAACATCTTGGTAAACAGAGCGACGGACGCGGAATCGTCGAACTTGGATACAATACTCACGGCCAGCTCAATCCCCTACACTCATAGTGGGATCAACGCATGATCTCTTCAAAACACAAGAGCCCATAACCCACCTGTTTCTTTACATCGAGGTCGGTGCATTTGAGGCAATCAATCAAAGGTTGAATCGATTGAAGAAGTCTGCCACGGAGCTTATATGGGTGTTGAAGACACCGAATGTCGCCCATCAGCATTCGTGTACACAGCAACGCCTTTGCTTGAGTCGGGCTGTAGGCGGAGTCGAAGCATAGACCAAAAACACGGTCGATAATCCGGGGTTCCAGTAATTCAGAGGAACGATCTCTGTGGGCTGCAACGTGAACCACCATACAGCCCAATACTGCGTGTAAGATCAGAGGGTTCTTGTCATCAAGAAGGGGAATAATCGATGCTTTCGTCCGACCCTACAGAACAACCGACGGATGAGAGCCACAATATATGTGACAATTCACGAGAGCGAAGCAAACGTACCGACTCCAATAGCAAGCTACTAGTATCGCTTCTAGAGAAATAGACCAAGCAGATCCGTGCGAGTTCACAAAGCTGGAGCAGTTCCTTCTCTCGTGTCGTCAAAGGAACAGTGTAGCCTTCGCGGTGACCGTGATTTTTGGAGCTTCGTAGTATCCTATCAAGGAGACTCTGCTGTCGATCCTTGTCGCTTCGAAAGAGGAAACCCGCACTTCGAATCATATCAATCCACCTCGTCACGTGCGAAAAGCGATAGCTCGCAAAGAACATCACACCGTTTGTTTGATCTCGAAGCAGAGCAGCGAGGGCGCCAGCGTCACATTCGATCGATTGTCCATGGCCAAGCTTCGTTTGGATATTCTCCATAAGTACCACAATTCCTGGTTTCACTTGACCTGGGAGATCTCCTCTTGATTCGTCATGGAGGTCGAATTGCTCCTGCAGCTGAGCAGATAAAGTGGTCTGGTTGGGTAGAGAATTCGCTAGGATCCACAAAATGTTGGATGCAAGTTCCTGTGTTTGGGATCATCAATTTAGCTCTTTTACGATACATCCCAGTAAGCAAAGAAGGATGTCCTACCGGTACATAGGACGATCGACGGCGAGAGTAGACCAAAAGCCGTCTAAGAAAGCCGCTCTCGAGTAAAACTGAAACTTGCATGTTCGCGAGATGATTCCCGAACATTCGCAAGATGTTGCGAAGTGCGAACAAATACAGAAGCACTTGGTTATCAGCTACATACAGCCGGTGAGATACAAATTCCTGGATCAAATACGATAAAAGAGGTCAATGTGGTGAAAACTAAAGCAGCAGGTGTGACGCACCGATAGAGCCTTGGTTATTTGCTCGAGCTCTGATGACACGCAAAGCGCTTCGGCTAATGGAAGACTGCAAGTGAATACAGCGAGCAACCTCAATGTCATAATGTATCTCTCGGTCTTGACGAAATTGAAATCCCCCCAGGGATGCCCGATCCACAAGACCTCGCTGACGTCATGAATTGAGGTAGGTTCGTTCTGTCGTATCCATTCCATCACGCTCGCGTGCTGTCTAATGACATGTCTGCGATCCGGTTCACCAGTGAAGCGAAGCTCAGCAGGTGAATCAACCATACTCATGTGGCGATGCGGTAGAGACATCTGTGCGCCCGCCTACAAGCCAACGGCAATGAAATTGGTGACCCTTTGGAATTGATAATCGTCGACCTTGAACGAGGTCGATCTCATCAGCTGGAAACACAAGATACTCAAAACTTCGCCGGCAAGGACGACTTGCTGTTCGGTGCACTCTGCCTCCATACACTGCAGCAATGCTGGTATGAGTTTAAGACCATCGAAATCCGCAGCAATCGCCGGTGAGCCTTGTATCATCACTCCAATTGTTACAAGAACCGGAACCACACAAAATTGCTTTACGACCGACTCAGCGTTCACGTCGAGAAGGCTCATAAATGACTCAATAATTGATCGGTGACGTTGATCTTCATTGTGTTCGCGGTGGAGGATGAAAGAAAATGCATCCGATGTGATGACCTTGCCATCTGATTGTTGAAACAGAACGTTTGACATGCCTTCGTTGAACGACTTCGTCACGCCTGAGCACAAATCGAAGCATTCAGTGAGAATACAGAGAACCTCTTCGGTAGCGTAGTAATCTGGCATGCTCCAAGTTAATGGCACATTAGCGACTCCCAGGCACAGCCCGATGATTCGGACAATATCCACTTCACACTTGATACCGCGAGCTTGTCCAAGAAGCGAAAATAGTAGCGACCTGGTCTTACGCACGAATTCCAATCCCGTATCTGACTTTGATGCCTGATAGCCGAGCTCATACACTGCGAAAATCGCCTTGCGCTGAGCATCGCAGACGCTATCAACGGTGATCTTGACTGTGTTCTGGATGTAACTTAAGCAATTGGTAACCCCTTGCATGTCCTGTAAGCCCCAACATACACCTTCTTCTGTTGTGAAGAGAGAGCAAAACAACTCGACGACAGCGGAGAACGTCGTGAGATTGGCAGGAGTCGAGTTGCCGCACCCACACTTACACTTCACTTGATCCGATGGAGTAAAGTCGCTTGTAAAAAAGCTAAGATGGATTTGGTGCAACACTTGACATGTCAGTCGCGCATGTCGTCTCCACATTTCGTTATCGACGAAGTATTTCAACCATTGGCTGTGGTGCACCAGAAAACCGTTGAAGCTGCACATTTCCAAAGCACATAGCAAGCTCACCAAGCCATCCTCGAGGATACTTCGCATGTCTCCGGGCTGGAAGAAGTCGATGCATTCGACAAGTGAAGGCAATCCCATCTGTTCTAGGAACCTCCTCTGTCCGCATGTACCCAATATCAATGCGATGAGATTCAGCGCTAAATAGCGGTACTCACCTGGATTCGGTTCAGTGGTGCGAGCGTCTTGCTCTCAGATGTATGGGTCCCACCCATACACAGCAGCTTGAAGGTGTGGACAGCAGCGACGACCGTCTTTTCACCAAGACTCCCACTTTTTCCGGTTGCAATTTCTTGTAACAGTAAAATATGAGCTGCAGAAACAAGCGATTCGTTTCTTGGGATGAAGCTGAGCATGCTGCACGTAAAAAATGCAATCTCGTCTTGATTGTAGGCAACTTCGAAGCCATCTGATTGAAGCTTGGGGCGAAAATGATACCCAAATGGCAACTCCAGCCATCTTTGTCCACGCATGTCTGGAGAGCACTGACGCAGAAAGACTAGCCCGCTATGATCGAGAAACGCGACTATCGCAGATTCTTCAGCTGAGCAGACGAAAGTGTTCAAAGCTCGCATGATCCTCAGCGTTGGTCTGGGAGAATCACTACCTCCAGCGATTCTGCTCGATGGCCTTCGTTCATTTCCAACATGAATTCTGAACATGATTCGGATCGAAGGGCTTTTAGGGTCCCGGACGACGTGGTAACCGATTGATATCGAGTGTGCTGCACCAATTTTTAGAAGCACCTCATCTGGTGAGGTGAATCCAACATTCTCTCGGAACAAATCACGGTGGAGCGCGTTGACACCGACAGCACAGCAAGAACTAGCAGGTCGCGACTTGCCTGCCTCGAAAAAATCGCGACAAACTCGTGATGCTTCAACTTCTGCGAAGTGTGCTGCGTCCTCCCAGTATTCACACACTTGTGAGCGGTCCAGTTTCCGCCGGACGTATACAAATTCGACGCCAATACTATCGTCACCATGAAAGATGTATCTACGGCAACATCGGATGAATTGGAACCACTGCTCATGAGTCAATCCAGCATCACGTACCGATTCTTTTTGCCGGGCACCATAACGGACTGATCCCATCGTGGCCTCATCCGGAGCCCATAGTCGCTCGCCAGCAGCATGCACTGATGATGAGTCAGCAACGAAAACTCACCGCTTGCACTTACACGAGATAGCCCCAATGCCGCTCTTTTCTCGTTCACTTTTCGAATATCGCACGCTCTGAACACGAGATCTTGCAAGAAGATGTCCAGCTTTCCACAACCTAGCGAGAAATTGTCAAGTGCAGTTTTCGTCATTACAAGAAAGTCGAGGGCAAATGGACTAGGTTCGCTCATTGTGGGTGCTAAAAGGGCATCGCTCAGCGATTTAGCTGCTTGCTTTGCTTTTGAATCCATGAAACCCATCAGAGCCGGCAAGAAAACTGCTTGATCCACCAACTTGGTAAGTTCTTTTCGATTTCTTGAAAAGGACACCAGTCGTTCCAGCAACATCGAGCGAAGATTTGCATCATGGACAACACTGATGCGGAGCTCAGCCTTTCGCCACACACTTGGATCCGAGTTCACGATACGCTGAATGATCCAACGCAAACGATCTTGGCGCGTGCGATCAAGTGCCATCTTGTCTTTCCCATCGGCCGTAATGCTGGCATGATAGAGAAAATACAGCGCCTCGAGGCCATCAGCGAGCCAAGAATCCAGTGTTGAGAAGTCGCTCGTATAGATACCACCGAGGAGAGAATGCTCGGCATCAGTGACCTTGAATGGCTTGCCTTTCAGCTCGGAAAATTTATCGATACTGGAGCTATCGAGCTCGAGAATCTCCAGGCGGATTTGTGTGGGCTTATACCAGCTGAACATATCTGCAACAATGTTCAGAGCCGACTCGATCAGAAAAAGCTTCCTCGCAGAAGTGATTTGGGTCGAACTCTCCGACAATCTCGATATGTAATCGCTTACGTATTGAGCAAATGACCTCGCGACTTCACTCCATTGATCACAGGCCCAAGTTGAGATGTCGTCCTCGATCGCCAAGAAAACGCCATTCAGACCAAAGATCGCGTGATCAATTCCGTAGTTTGTAAATGATTCTTGAAGCTGTGACAGTGAAAAGATCGACAAAGCGGGATTTTGGAAAGCTTGGTCAAATTCTTCGAGAAGAAGGTTCATGAAGGCATCGACATATCGCTGGCATGTCGGAGGGATGATCGACTGTGTTTCATCTGAGCAATCTTCAGCTTGTGCAGTCTCACCCCGTGCAACCTGGCTGAGATTCGACTGTGCAGGAAGTCTTGGGGGCTCAGGCACGTCTTGATTATTTCCATTTTGCGCCTTAGGATCAAAGGCGGTGATCTTGGTCTGGTGGGTGGTTTGGGCATCAAATGCGCTTGAGTTTCCCGGACTAGTTGCAGTATTCACGATCACATGTGCAGATGGGACAGAGGTTACTTCTTGTTCGTTGTGATTGCTGCTCAGAACCTCGTCGTTGATTGGCGTAAGGATTGCACCAGCATCACTCACAACTTCACTCACACCGTCTCCCTCGCTCACATCTCCTTTACTTGACTCGCAAGGACCCAGGAAAGATATCGCGGCATTGGTATCAACAAGTTCTTCAGGCTTGATCGCTTCAACTGCTGCCATGGTATTGCCAGCACAACATTCTTCTTGGTGAGTTTCCCTCGTTCCGTAGTGCCATGGTTCTTCAAGGGCCCTCGCTTCCTCCAGTTGTTTACCTTCCTGTGTTGGCATCGTTTCGACGACAGTTGGAGAGGATACACAAGTCGCAGTCACATCCATGTCACTATCACTCAGCGCACAAGACACATCCACAACCGCAGTACTTGATGGTACTTCTTCTTCGAGATTGGTTTGCTCTTGTCCGGAGATTGAACGGATTTCTTGATAACTTGGATGATCCACTTCCAACGACACGTCATCTCGACTCAAATTTCCTCCATGGATTCTCAATAAAGAGACAACCGACTTGAACAGATGAACACCAGCATCCACGCTGTCCACTTGACCTTTGGCACTGCGTGGCTGATTGAGATACGAGATGAATCGGGCAACATCTGCTGTCGGTAGGATCTTGAGAGGTGTGCAGACACCCGCAAGCTCACCTTCCAAAACAGTAGCCGAGTTGCCAGCCGTACCCTCGCCCTCAAACTCTCGAACAGTCAGATCACAGAGGACACCGTCAATCATTTGATTCTCATAGTGCAGCTCCTTGACCGACGATGCTTCCGTCTCTTGAGGCGATTTGTTGCGTCGTCGGGGCTTATGTTGCTCAGCAGGCACCACTGTTGATTCCAAAGCCTGTTTCTCCTGGACAGACTGGTCATCGAAGGGCGAAGCTGCGTGGATGACTTGCGTTTCGCGAGTTGCCACTGATGGAAACGCTGGCGGTTGCTTTGAAGGCCGCGGCAGCGCGACGACGATGATACGATCGTACTCGTCAGCGCGGAGATTCCGCTCGTCGCTCGGATCAATGGGGGTTCGCAAGCCAGGATGATAGAACTCGTACTGCCGACGTTGAGGCAATGGATGGAACTCGTCGACCAGCACTCTCACGTCGGCAAGCGTTGCACGCCGCACGAACTCGACCGTCCCCATCGTCTCCTGTTGCCCAGTCTTCGGCCAGAGCCGCACGAGAGTCCGCGTGATCCACAGAATCTCATGCTGTGGCGAATGCGGTCGTCGACCCGCTCGACTCACTGTGGCTCGCTCGCCTCCTGCCGTCCGATCTCGAAGCGTCGCAGTGGTGGTCGCCGGCAGTGGTTCAAGCGACACGGCCACTTGGCCTCGCGCTAGTCGCTCTCTGCGCGCCTGGATCTCGTCCAGTGCGCCGCGGATGACACGCGCATGTTCCGTCTTCTCCATGGTCACTAGCTGCCATGTCAGATCCACCTTGTGGACGCGCCTTGTGGACGGCGCCTGTGGACGGAAGGTCCACAAACTTCAATCTGCGGCGAGCCCCATCCCTCTCGGCGGTATTTTGGGTGAATGGTGGACGGGAAACGTCAGAGTGATGGTCAATCGGCCAGAACACCAGAGGGAGCGACATTAGCCAAGGCACGACGAAGGTGACGACGAGATGATCAAGCGCGAGAACAACGCGGCGGACGCCGTGTATGACGCGTCCACAAGGGTGGACGCACGTGAGGACGTGTCGCCATCCAGTCGCGAGCGGCTGCGGGCGCTGCTGGACCGCGCACGGAGTAGTGGGAGTCATCCGCAGGTAGTGGCCACGGTCAAGACGGAACCGGACGACGACGGCTATCGGAAGGAGCTGCTGGAGCGCGCACTGCCTCCACGCCACGTGCGCACCAAGCCAACGGAGCGTCCAGTACCGCAAGCGAGAGAACCGCCGCGTGCCAAGCCAACGGAACGGTCGTCAACAAGGGAGTCGAAGCGAGGGGCGCGCGAACCAATGAAGCAACCGGCGCTATTGCCAACACCAGGACACGCTGCTGCTCATGAGATGATGGGACCACCGACTACGTCGGCTCTATTACCGACTCCAACACCTGCGTTGCTCCCAACGCCGACGTCTGCGCTACTTCCGACGCCTACTTCGACTCTTCACCCAGCTCAATCGACAACGACGACAGTCCACCTGCCTCACCATGAACTCACTGGCCATCCTCACGTTCCGAGCTCACTGGTGCATGCGCCATCGCACCACCCAGCGTATATGTCGTCTGTTCCCGTCCAGCATTCCTGCACGTGCGCACATCATGGTCACTCGTACGTGTATGCTCCACCGACGCACATCCCAGTTGAATACCACCACGGAGGTCTCGTTGATGTCTCTTCGCATTGGAGCTATCACTCACATGCCCCGCCATCGGTTGTGATCCCTCAAATGATGGAGGCGTCTGCATACACATACACCCATGGTCACGACCAACAAACTGTGATGCAATCCGTCTCGGCAAACTTGGAGCATCACATGGCGGCTACCACCATCTCTCCTACTGTGAGCAGTGCGAGCTCTGCGGAAGTGTCGGCTCCAAAGGCGAAGAGGGCAGAGCAACAGCCGAAGAAGTCTGATCGTGCACCAAAGCTCTCCGAGCGACCTCCAAAGAAAGCCACTCAGAATTCAGCTCTAGCTAGCCTGGATGAGTACGAAGACTACGAGCTACACGGTGATTACATGCACACTGTGCACATGTTCATTCCATCCGACTCAATGGGATGCCTGATTGGAAGAGGAGGAGACATTATTCGAGATATCAACGCCGCAAGTGATTGCACGCTCTCTATTCGCACCAACAACGCCTATTCGCAAGAAGATGGCCTTGTTCTTCGCCTTTACGGAAGAGCTAAAGGCATTTGCCTTGCTCAACGAATGGTCATCGATCGGATCCGATCACATCGTGCCTCCAAGAAGGACCCAAGTTACATGGAGCTCGTCGATGATCTTCTTGTACGCTTGTCCGAAGATTCGATTACGACTGGCATGTTGAACGCTGTCACTGACACGGATGAGGACGAAGATGTTGATCTTGATGAGCAGTCAGTTTTGAAATGGCTTGTTCACAAAGACGATATCGGAAAGATCATGGGGCAAGGTGGCAGAATCCTCAAGGCAATTGCTCGAGATTCTAACACAAAGCTCAGTATCTCATCCATCGAAGATATGGGTCCCGGCGGTACTGAACGTGTCGTGTCAATCTCTGGTACGCGCGAAGACATTGAAGTCGCACGCTCGATGATCGAAAGGAACGCTGGTGGACGCCCAGAGTCAGAGGGATCCAACAGTAAGGGTGGAGACTACTTCGCTATACCGTACCAGGCTGCTGGTTTTTTGATTGGCAAGCAGGGTGGTCGTATTCGGAGAGTATCAGAAGAGAGTGGGGCTCGCATTCAAATCCCAGCCCAACAAGACCTCCCACTTGGAGCAGTGAACCGGATTTTGCACATTCAAGGCAGCAAACAACAGACCGCTCGTGCGTGTTCGCTTCTCCGCTCGCGCTTGAAGGCATACCTCAATTCACCAGACGCCTCTAATGAAACCGACGAGATCGTCCTCAAGCTCATTCTTCCCCAGAGAATCTGCAGCTGTCTATTGGATCAGCGCGGTCGCTTGATTCGTGAAATCAATGAAAAAGCGGATGCTCATGCTCGATTCCTGCCACCTCTTGACGATGAAAGCCGAGTGTGTGTCATTTTTGGAGAGCCTTCAAAAGCGTTCCGGGCCCAGCGACTTATCCTTCAATTCATTGCCGGTGATGCCATCACCAACAAGCGAACTGGTGCGGAAGGAACCACACCGCGGAAGCGCAAACGAGATGTGGCTGACAGTGACAGCGACACGGAGTCGACTTCAAGAGGTGGCAGACCGATCATTAGTGCTTCCAGACCGCGCCGCCCAGCAAGCCAATCGAGTCGAGTTGTTCATATGACCTCTCACAATCCTAGGCAATCAACGGCTGCCCAGGCCGCAGGCCGCAAGAGATCAAGAAGATAAACAGCAACGTTTATTATCCTTTGACGATATATCGCACGGCTGTGGCACATGCGAGCAAGGACAACCCGAGATACACTGGCGCTGTGACACCTTCGTCAGAGCCGACAGAATTGCCAGCACCACCTCGACTACCTCTATTTTTCAACGAAGATGATCGTCGCCTGGAAGGGGCTTCAAGAGTCGGTAGCCGCATTTTCTCTCCTGTCGAAGTGCAGACGTAGGCAATCGAAGGTGGTCGACGTTGACTACGCTTGCGTAGTTGATACTTGTTCTCATCAGCACAACTTGTTTGCTCCTTGCCACAAGACATATCCGATGAAGCAAGAGGCTCAACCACGGCTGGATTCATCGCAAGGACTTCAGCGACTGTCATCGGAGTCTGCTCTGGACGGTGAACTGCCATCCCAGAAGTCTCGGCATTTGATGTTCGAAGTCGGCTCGAAAGCAAACGATTCTCTCGCCGAACTTCTATCAATTGTCGGTTGGCGTCCTCAAGCAGAGCCTCAATGTCCATCACATGACGCTGCAAGGCCGCACAATCCATCAGATCGGCAACTTCCGCTTCACATCGCTGCAACTGGTTTTGCTGGCGTGTGGATTCCAGACGTAATCGCTCGTTCTCGATCTGAAGAGAGGAAATACGACTCTCGAGTACTGTGGCCTGCAATACTGCTGCTCGTTTGTCAGTCAACAACGCTTCAATCATCGTCTTGTGCTCTTCCAGACTGGAACTGAGCGCGTCGTTCTCTGCTTGGAGCCGGCGATTGCTTCCCCGCAAGTTGTCTCTCGATGTGACCAAGCTGCTGTTGTCATCCTTCATGATTTTGATCTGCGAAGCCATGAAGTCGACGTCCGTGAGGGCCTTAGCGTGGTCTGCCTGGACGCGCTTCAAGGATCGCTCGGTCTTCTTGTAAGCAGTGCTCATCTCGAGCAGCTCGGTCTGACATTGCTCATTCCGAAGCTCCAGATCCAAACATCGTCGTTTGAGCTCGCCACACGCTTGTTGGAGTTCGACAACTTCTGCTTCTCGCTTATCACACATCTGGCAGCTCGCGTCGCGGTCGGCTGGGGTCATCACTGGGGCTCGGAGAACTGTTTGTTTTCCAGGTGATGTGATTGTTGCCAGCTTCGAGGAAGAAGGCTCCCACTTCGGGCTTGGATATTCGACTTCTGCCCATGCTGCATCATATTTACGCAGCTCGCTCTCCATCTTGGCGCATATCTCCCTCAAGCGCTGGTTCTCCTGTCCTGCTGTATCAAGTTCGAGTTTACGAGCCTCAGATTCGTCCCGGAGGTTGTTCATCTCGATCCTTGCCACGCTTAGTTGTTCAAGAAGTGATGATCCTGCACTAGCCGCAAGTCGGAGATTCTCCTTCTCCTCGGAGAGCTCCTGGACGACCTGTGCAAGCCGCCGTCGAACAAAGTGCTCCATTCGCAGTGGTAGAAGCTTCTTCGTTTGAACTGGGCTCTCTGGGTTCCCTTCATCTTTGCATTCGCACCAGGTGACATCATTGTGAAGCTCTGCGTTGTTGTCACTGGTGTTCTGACCATCCATGACATCGTCACTGAAGGACGATAGCTCTTCACGACCGACGCCGTCGAGATGCTCGAGCAACTCATGATTGCATTCGTCAGCATCAACACGGAGGGCGGGACAACCACTTCGACGGGGTAGCTCGGAGAACTGCATCTTGTTTTTCAGAGACGTCATGGACTTGGTGTACGTGGACGCCCAGTCAGGTGTGGTGACTCGCGACCTCGTAGTCCGCTGAAGCGGTGTGGCGATGGCGATCGTGAGCGATCGTGAAAGAGAATGATGCTCAAAAATAGCAGTTGTCCAGGAATCAGATGGAGCGAAGCAATTGAACCCAGACAGCATGGTGAGGTCTGGGACAACTTGAGGATGAGATCACTCGCGTACCGCCACAAGTAGAGTCTGGTCAGCCAGCTGCTCATATCTTCTTGCTCGAAGTAACAATCGCCAGACATGTTCAAGATCGACATCACAACTCCGAGGCATGTGGTAAAAATAACATTTCCCGAGCGCTTCGCTGTGGCAGCCAGCCGGTCTTATTGGTGTGCTTCGAGTGGAATGTCAAGTTGTCTTCAAGATGGCCCACTTGAGTTCGTACAAGAGAGGATCCTGCTGAAGCTGGTGCCCTCCTTCACGTCCTTTGTCTGCCTAGGCGCTCGTCATGAATCCGCTAGGCGCCGTCGAGATGAAATCCTGAAGGAGAGATCTCTCTCACTCGCCATTCGCACGGGGTATCCAGTCAACTTTCATGCAACCCCAAGAATGGCTCGTCCTGCTACAACGGCTCCCTTAGTGGATCCGGCCATTATTGTATGCAAATTGCTGTTTCCACTGGCTTATAAGACAATCATTGCTGATTCCGACGACGCTGCACATCCAGGAACCCAAGCGCTTTACCGACGAAGACATTGTGGAAGCGGTAAGACTGCGCTTCTTTCGCTCTGTGATTTACTATCAACATTAACTGACATTCTTCGGACGTGATCTTTTCACAGCAAGCTCGATGTCAAGATCGTGTGAAGGTGGCTCACACTAAGGAAGCTATCGCTCGTCGTCACGATCGAGAGGTCGAACTCGACCGACTCTCGCGAACTAAGAATGTATCCTTCGAAGCCTCAGTAATTGCCGCAAGAAGACTTCGTGATCGAAAGGTGCACGAACGAAAACTGCAGGAGGAAGAAGTCGATCTGTTGATGTCCCAGCAGACTTCATCAATCGAGGCCATGAATATCGCGCGGATGCTGTCACCACGCTATGAAGAAAAAGTTGCTTTCCAGCCTTCCGTGTCGAGAAACTCGGTGGAAGAAGCGCGGGTGAAGCAATTACTCATGAACGCACGTGTCGGTAGCTTTTACCAATAGCGTCAAGAGGTACATAAAACCATCTTTTTCCTGATTGACTGATGAGGCCTCGAACACTAAGAGATTGATTGAGGTAAGACCAAATCACTATTCGTATTACCCTGTATGGACAGCACCTATATCAGAAGTTGCCACGGAGACCCGGGCGAGATCGAGCCAACGCGTCTCCGTACTTTGTATGTATCGTGTGTCGTCGGTGGCGATCGTAAGCTGGTTCCCGCGGCTCGAGTTCATGTCGATTATAGTCGATCTTGTGCTGAGTGCTCAAGCGAGCCTCCATGTACAAGTGGTATCGCTCGTCTTCGCTCATTGCCTCCGGTTGACTCCATTTCTGAGCGCGTTCAGCGATAGTATGCTTCACTGGCTCTGCTGGGAAGAGTTGCTTGGAGTACTTTCGACACAGTTTCTGTGTGACCTGAAGCAGTCGCTCTTCCAATTGCTGTTGTTGGACTTGAAGCTGGCTCGTCACTGGATCTTCACGCATACGAAGTGTTGTGTCTCCTTGCTGAGCCGCTCGTGATGGGGATTTCGTTTCTTCGATAACTCGGTCGAGTGTATCTTGCTTGCTTTGAGCAACTGACAACGCAGGAGCAGATCGGCTCGAAGCAAGCGAGCCAGGAGCATCCTTGCCATCGAGTCGAATCATCCGTCCTCCCTTGAGCTTGCGAACAATTGGAGTTCCAGGCACGTACTGAGGCTTGGCACGACCAAATCGCTCACCTAGAGTCGTCATATCTGCGACTTGTACCTTGTCACGACCACGTTGTTGTGCTAGCTCAGTGTGATGAGCAAGTTCGAGCATCTCGTGATGGACGCTGTCGGAGACGTCGGATGCTGCGGCGATGTCTTTGCGAGCATGCCGCTTTGAGGAGACACGCTTCAAGTGATCCAGCGTCGAGCAGGCTTTGGATTGATGTTGAAGCAGTTCATCCCAAGGCACAGTCGACACTTCCTCCGCTCCTGGCTTCATTCTGCCGACAGCAGTCGCGGATCATACGTTCGAGTGCGTCCTGACTTCCATATTGAGGTTGAACAGCGGTGATCTTGTCCACCGTCTTTATTTATCTCGACCTCGAAGAGTGTGGTGCACCCAAGACTGCTTCTCGAAGGTCTGACCCAGACAGCACCAATGGAAGTCTCATCACGTCCTCTCGTCCCAGCAGTTGACTGAATCGACGAACGAATGGCGGATGTAATCGCGCATCGCGGTCATCTTGATGCCTGAAGGCATGCCACAACGCAATTCAATCCCACAAACGTGTGTCGCTGTTCCTTTCAGCCCGGTCTCGTTAAGACGCCAAGATGGTGATGCCACCACAGCTCCGTGCCAAGACTGCATCTGCCATGCCAATGAAGGACGATGCGCCCAATTCATCGTCGGTCACCAAGCGCTCGCCTATCAAGAAGCACCTCCAGCATGCTGCCGTTGCTCAGTGGCCAACTACAAGTGGAGAGCCTTTCAAGGCAGACATGGCAATTCTACGCAGCAATGTGCTTCTGTCGCCGACCCGAGCCGCGTTGCCGGTCGAGAATGCACGTGCCCGTGCGTCAGTGCTCCAAGCCGTGTTGAGCTTGATGGATCACGAAGAAAGTGTCGTAAAGGAACTGGTGCCGATGCTGGACGTGCTGGCGTCGATCCCGCTCGACAACGAGCATGTGCGTCGTGAGTGTTTGATGGCACTCCAACGCATTCAAGGTGATCCTTCAGCTTCTACCCAGCGCCTGCCGAGCACTCCAGTCAAGGCAAAGGCCCTCTCTCGTGGTGGGCCTAGAATCCTCCGTCGTCGCGACAGTGGACGCGCCAAGAGTCCAGTGAGTCTGCGACACTGCAAGGAGTTCTTGCTCGCCTGTGCGAACGAGATCCATGAGCTTGAGGAGACGAATCCGCGCTTTGACTACGCGGAGACCTGCTCAGAAGCGGCGGCCCCAGCATCGTCTTCGAGCGTGAAGAAGCTCAAGAATCGCAACATGGACATGTCTCGATCTCTTGATGCTTTTGATTACATGACGAACGCTGACACATCCGTCTCAAGTGGGAGTAGCGTCCATGGTGACGAGGACACAGACGACGTGGACGCTGACCAAGGCACACAATTGTCCGAGATGTTGTGTCGCGCTGTCGAAGCCGAGGAAGAGGAAGAAGAGCTCGAAGCCTCCAAGAAAGAAGCTGCTCTCCGACTACAGTCACTTCGCGAGCGTCAGATGTGTCGAACTGCCTTCCAGCAACTGCGTGTCGACGCACCCAATGAGCGAAATGCGCAGGTATTCCCACACGACCTCGCTCGTATGTTCCAAGCATTCACGGCACTCAAGCGTCATCGCGCACTCTCGTCTCTGAATCTTCTTCGGAAACGTCTCGTGTTCGGCCGCATGAAGACAATGGTCAAGAAATCGACGCTTTCGAGTGCTCCAGTTCCTGAGACGACGACTGTCGCAGTGGCTCCCACGCTTTTCACATCGAAAGTTCAACGCGTGCTCGCCCGCAACTGGGAATTCGTGGTGTTCCTCGTGATCGCTCTGGCCGTCCAACTTCTCCAGTAACTCTGGATCCGTGTCGAGTCTTGTATTAACAGGTACCAGTTGCATGAGCCTGTAGTTGACAGAAACACAACAGTATGAAAATCAAAAACCCTCATTGTTCGCATTAAATTAAGAGAGTGAGGCGCTTCGATCGTCGCCTCTCGATTACGACAAACTCGGATGTGGCGCCACGCTTCTGGGTACACATACTCGACACACAAAGACTGGAATGCCTGCTTATCGCATCCAGCTCGTTCCGGACGATCGCATGAGACCGTCGCTCTTGTCGGCGAGCAGAGTACCGTTCGGCACCACGAGGTCGGTAAAGCGGCCAGGGCCGGCAGTTTGCACGGCCACGGCCACATGGAGACACCGTAGCCATTCCTTCATCTCAGCTTCCGTGTAAGCCGAGATGAGGACGCGACGGTTCTTGACTTTGATGGCAAAACGCCACAGGGTCGCCTGCGAGCCATCGAAGACCGAGTCTCGAGGCATGATCTCGATCGACTTGGTCGAGAGGGTGGAAAGGTCGATCTCGCCTCGCACACGGCCGTTTTCTTCGCGGTAAAAGGTCAGCTTGGAGCTCGTGAGCACGGCATAGCGCACCTTCCAGCCGCCGTTCATAAAGCCAAAGCCTTGCTTGAAGAGCAGACCGGACTTGATCACCGTACCTGGTCGGATCGGCATCATGGTGTCGCTGCCGACACTCAGACTCATGGTCGATCGGTTGGAGATGAAGCTCTGACGTGTGTCGACACGGAATCCATCTTCATCCAGGATCGTCATACGTGGTAACTTGGTCGGGTCGCATAGAATCTGGTCCACCTCCTGTTCTTCCTCGTCATCTTCGACGATTTCCTCGAGCACAGGGACACCGAAGGCCGAAGTGGGCATCGGCATGCACGCGGGCTCGTCATCATCGTGCTCCTCGTCCGTCTCGGTGCCGGCTTCGCTCTCGGTCTTGGCGGGGGATCGTATCCGAGCGTCCTCATCCTCGCTGTCAAAGTCGGTGAGTTCCGCGAGGTCGTACGCCATATCCACACTACGACGAATGCCGCCCGTGTACGGTCGCGCCACAAAGTGCTGCGTATTCGGCGCATACTTGGCGCTCTGGATCTGGTTGCGCACGGTCGGTCGATACATGAGCAGACTCTGGCGCTCTCGCATCATCATGCGCTCATCCGAGTCCATTGTGGACGAAGGTGGATGGAAAAGTGTACTCCGAGAAGTGGAGTGGGGGGACTGCGACGGTGGACGCGCACGGACGGACGGACGGACTGTGGATGACCGTGTACAGACGCGCGTTGGACGTCTGTGGAGGGATAATGCGACGTGGGAGACGCACACACAGTGGATTTGTATGTGGGCGGCCGCTCACTTTCCAACGATCAGTCACTCGCGGTGGTCACAAGCTGAACACAACGGAGTGGACTGCCTACGGACCCGCTCCACCAGATGTACGGTACAATCTGTGCGGGCGCGCGTTCTGATTGGTCCCCCATAAGCCACGCAGACCAGATGGAGGGGTAGGGAGAGTGGCACTTTGATGTGCGAGAATGCCTTAACTCAGTTGATTCGAGAGAACCCGTCTTGTCACAGCGAGTGAACGGAAGCAACACAGGCACGAAGTGGGTGACTGAATGGACACACTCGAGAAAAGAAGAGAGAAACTCATGTCGCGAGCCGCTGGGTGTATTTCCACCTGACTAACAGAAGGATATTCTTCCGCGTCTCGCATAATAAACGAGAAACCTTCCTTGTCATCTCAGGCTTCTGCTGAGCTCCTCTGGCCGTTTCTCGCCTGAAGATGTACTAGATTAGAGGCGGAAGAGACGCCAGGAGCAGCCAAATCTGGTTTTGGTCAAGCCTTGAAAGCTTCCGCAAGAGCACGACATTCGGGGGCTTTTACCCAGTAGCAATCAATGCTAAGGCTGCACCGTGGCGTTGCAATCAACGCTGTGTGGGTCTTTGAGCTCGCGGGCATACTGTCGGATCGCGACCTTGGAGCTCCTCAACAGGTGCTTGGAGCAACGTTACTCACGCTCACGTAGGGCACTGAATACAATACCGTCTACTTTTGAGCAACGAAGCTGTCCTAAAGTAGGCCCCGGAGATCTCTATTCGAGATATTGTGGTACTCGTCGTGTCCATCCATGACACGGTGACCGAGTCCGAGATGGAGGCGGTTGGCTTCAAGAAGAAAGCAAAGAAGAATGCCAATGGCGCACGGAAACGAGCGCGACTAGCGGAAGAAGATGGAGCGGAACAAGAGGGTGATGTGCTGCAGACCATCGAAGAGGTGCTAGAAGACCAGCGGCTACGTACTCAACTGCTACGCTCGGAGCCGTCGAGCAAAGCGGACGCAAAGGTCACAAGCAAGCCAGAACCAGCAGCAGAGGTGCAATATGGTCTGCACGATCCGAAGAAAGATGGGTCGGCTGGACAGAAGCTGTTGCATATGCTTGACGGGCAGTTTACGGGGCAAACTGGAACGACTCAGCGTGATCAGCACGAGGAGCTCATGTAAGATCAAGTGGATGTGGATCGTTAGCGCATTCGACTGACCGATGATTTTTTACATAGGAACAAGTACATTGAAGAGCGTTTGAAGAAGAAAACGAAGACGGAGGAGACTCCATCACCGACCGATGCGCCTCCAGTTACTGAGGTGGACGCACTGTACGCCGATCTGCGCAAGAAGGTCGTATCCGCCGCGACTCCGAACGATGCGTCCGACGGTGGTGTGCTCATCTGGAACACAGGTATCGCTGAAGTGGAACTGCCCTCGTCCTACCACGAGAAAACCTTCAAAGAGACGCAGAAAGCTCTCATCCGAGAGCAGGCCAGTGCTTCGGCCTCCAAAGGCGTCGAGAGTTCCGCTTTGCCGACCAACTTTAGCACCGACTTCAACCGTCATCGCAGCGAGTTCGTCAGTGAGCTCAAGAGCCTGAGCAAAGGTACGCTGTTCTGCTCGCGTGTGGTTTATAGGAAGCTCATGCCCCTGGGTTTGTTTGACAGAGGAGCAACGGGAACGTGGCTTTGTCAATGGTACGCACCCTCTTTCTGTCCTCTGGACGTGACAGTCTACTTTCTAACCAAGCTGTTATCGTGTATTCCAGTGAAAAAGGACCAACCGAGCGACAACCTCGCTGTCTCGCGCTTCCGCAAGCACGAGAGTCGCAAGCATCGATAAAATACGGTACTATTCTAATATACGTGAAACACCATACCCCACTACCTCCCGTGTACCCGTTTGGGTTACGCGGTACCCTCTTCCGGGTACCCCTTACGTTGCTGACTATCACATGACCAAGTGGCAAACGCAGGAGGCGCAATGAGCTGGCTGTGGACGAACGAGACGACGGAGCAGGCGCAGATCGTGGTGACGGCACTGCAGAGCGAGCTGGATGCGCGCGACGACAAGATCAAGGCGCTGGAGACAGCGCTGCGACGCGAGCAGCACGCGTTCTCGCAGAGCGTGCAGAGCGAGATCAAGGAGCTCGAGGAGCGGCGCTCGCGCATTCAGGACGAGCTCGCCGAGGTCAACCGCATGATCAAGGAGAAGCAGAGTCTGCTCAAGAAGGGCAAGAGCGGCAGTGCCAAGAAGAAGAAGGCTGCCGCCAAAGAAGCCAAGGCGGCGACGCCCAAGGCAGAGAGCAAGCCCGACGCCCAACCCAAGGAGCCCACGGAGTCAACGACGACGACGACGACAACACCAGCAGCGGATGCCGCAGGCACGGTTGTGGCCACCAAGATGGCCAAGAAGCCTGCCAAGACGCTGCCGATGGACGACGTGCTCACCAAGGTCTCCAAGGTCGAACCACACGTGGCGTTTGTGATCCAACGAAGCACGGTACGTGGAAGGTAGTGAGCGAATGGCGTGGTACGCGGTGCTAATGAATGCTTATGTTGTGCTCGTAGAACTCCAACACGGTCGTGTACGCGGCGCAGCTCGGCGCGTCCAAAAAGCTGGACAGCGCCAAGCCCATGCACGTGTACTGGATCATGTACGAGAAGGACGGCGCCCCCACCGAAGAGCTCAACATGATTGAGCGCAACAGTGCGTACGGCATCACGCACTCGCCACTGCCTGGCGTGCCGGATCAGTACGCCGTGCAGCTGGCGTCGCTCAAGGACCGTGACTGTGTGTTGTTGATCGACGAGAACGGTAACATCCAGGCACGCACGACGATCAACGGCAAGAAGGGCATGGTCCTGCGTCGTGTCTTCGTGCAGATGACGAGCTCCTGGGGGATCCCGACGGTCGATTACATTGAGATTTTTGGTGTGGACCCAAATACGCATGCGTCCGTGTACGAGAAGAAGCTTCATAAGAAATAAATGCACTCCTGCGTCGATGGAAGACACAAATGATTGAGTGTGTGAGATTCTATTACAAACCGCGTCGCATCATGACAATCGCGGCAGCACCGAGTGTCGTGGCGAGGATCTTACGAAGCGTGTCCTCTGGCACTTGGTGGGTGACGTACTTGGACGTGAGGTACACGCCAACAGCAAGCGAACCGCCCACACGCGCCGCCGTTGGAATGTGAATCGACTTGGCCTTGACGTTAAAGTATGTGGACGACGCGGCAGTTGGCACAATGGACAGCAACGACGTGCCGATGATCACTTCCTGGGGCAAGTCACTGGCAGCAGTAAGGTAGGCAGTCATGAGGATGCCACCACCGAGGCCACAGAGACCTGAGATGAACCCCGCGAAACAGCCCGCGCCCACGTACTTGGCATTCGCCATGACGAAACCTGAGACATCGGCTTTGATGCGCTCAATGTATGGGACCTCCTGGTCGGCGACGTCACGACTGAAGCACTGCAGATCGAGCGGATTCACAGAGTCACTCCACTTGGGGAAGTACTGGCTGTTCTTGAGCGCGATCAACGGCGAGCACATGAGCATAGCTGAGCCCACGACCAGCGAGAGACGCTTGGAGCTCAGTCGATGCGCCGTCTGAACACCATAGCGCGCGAAGATGACCGATGGCAGCGTCGTCAACAGAGCCAATGGGAAGTTGCATGCACCCGACTCGAAGTGGTTGTACGCGCCTACAGACGCCGCCACTGTCACGGCGCCGATGGACGTGCCGTTCACCGCTTGCTGGGTCAGCGTCGTGAACTTGGCGAGCACCTACGTTGAAACCACCACTCAGTTGTCATTCTCACTCACTCATCGTCGATAGATACACATACAGGGATGAGGATGAGTCCACCGCCGACGCCTGTGAGGGCCGAGACGGTGCCTGCGAAGCCGCCGGCTGCGATGCCCACGCCGAGAGAGAGCTTGGAGGCGTCCTTGACAGACTTAGGCTTGGAAGCCGAGCAGAAGACTCGCGGCTGCGCGGAGCGACGCGCCCCGAAGGCGGCCGACTTGGTCACAGCACTCTGTCGCAATCCACGCGCCAGCATCTTCGTTACAGAGGCGGAAACGCACAATGAGCCGGTCGCAACGCCTTTGATCTCCTGTCGACTGATGCGACACTCGAACGTTGAGCAGATGACCCGAGTGGGTTAACCTAGAAGTTTTCGCCCTGTTAAAACACTCCAGACGTTAACATTGGGAGGACCTTCACATGTCGAAACTACTCAGGCGAGGAGCTCCGTTAACTTTGTGGGGAGACCGTCGAGGCCAGGCATGATGCGCCGCTTGCTGTCGACGGCGCGGCGTCCGACGACGGCCACGACGCCCTCGACGAGTGCACGAGCCAGCCAAGGCGTAGACGAGACGAAGAAGCCGGCGTCCATACCAGCAGCACCCGTGGAACACCCGTTCCAGCACTTTCAGGCCTTCAAGAGCATGGACGAGTACGTGCAAGTGACGCTCATCCAGTACGACAACGACCAAGGCGAAATTGACGAAGACACGGAGATTCCCAAGGAAAAGTGAATTTGGTTCTTACCTATCAACAAGACGCTATACTGTACTAACGAAGGGGAGGGCGGGCATTAAATGAGCATCACGACTGGGTCGTCGCCGTCGCGCACAAACATGAGCTTGTTCTCGACTTCTAATTGCACGAGCACGTCTTCCAGCTCCTGCTGTGTCACGACGTCACGACGCGAACGAGAGCGATTCAGTCGTGCTAATATGTCCGTCAGCAAGAAGCTCTGGTCGTCGTCGTCGCCGGCACTCATCTCGCTCAGCACCTGCGTGATCTCCTCACTCAAACTGTCCGCACTGCTCATCATCACACACTCAGTCAGTCCTTTCACTCCCACCTCGCTCACAACACTAGCATTAACATACCTCCATGCACCTCGGTCTCGCTTGCGCGTTGGTGATGATCGCAGCTCCTCAGACTTAACCTTGACGGGCTCGAACTCGACCTCTTCGTCCACTGGGTCCAACGTCTTGCCGACGGTGGCCAATGGCTCCTCGGTCATTTGGACGTCACGGTCAAAGGACTGGGACTCGGCCGTGTCGTGATAGAGTGCGAAGCTCATCAGAGACATGGCCTTCTCGGCATCAATCGTCTCAATGCTCTTGCTCAAACGAGCCTTGGCGTGTGCAGACGCCAGACGAATCAGAGTTTCCAAACTACGAGCCGTCACTGGAAGTGTTCTTGCGGTCTGCTGGGATCGCAACTCCGCGTAGCCTTCGGCGATGAGATCAATCGCAGTGTCCGTAAGCACAGGCTGGAATCGCGTCTTCGCGTAGTAAATGTACTTCTTGAGGAAGTCGAGCGTCAAGATGCCGTTGCCACTACCAGCGTGGGAAGCAGTCTGGCGGCCACCGTGAAGCAACGGGTCGTATTTCTGGAAAATTGACTCGGCACCGTCATCACGAGCCTCGCGGGCGTCGCTGAGGAGTGCCATCTGGTCGGTCGAGCTGACTTCGAAGGACAATGGGGTGCCTTCCTGGCCTGGTCGTGTGTAGCGGTGCATACGAAGCACGTGGTCGGAGATGTTACGATCCGCTCCGCGATCCAGCTTGTCGAGCACGACGAAGAGCAAGTCGAAACGCGAGAGAAGCGAGTCTGGGAGGCCGATGTTTTCCTGTGGCTTCTTGTTCTTGTTGTACTGGCCGTAGACTGGGTTGGCGGCAGCAAGCACACTACACCGGGCGTTTAACGTCGCATGGATACCAGCCTTGGCAATGGTGACTGTTTGCTGTTCCATGACTTCGTGAATGGCCACTCGATCTGCCTCACTGTGAGTTCACAAAAATCCAATGAGACACGCTGTTCGTGAGATGGGAAGTAATAATGAACGCACCTCATCTTATCGAACTCATCGATACACACAATGCCTCGATCGGCGAGAACCATGGCACCGGCTTCAAGGCGACGCTCCTTCGTCTCCGGATCTAATGTGACGGCGGCGGTAAGACCAACACCGGACGAACCACGACCAGTGGTGTTCACTGCCAAAGGCGCGATAGTGCGGACAAAGCGCAGAAGCTGAGACTTTGCCGTCGATGGGTCACCGACCATGAGCACGTTGACATCACCACGAAGATGAGTGCCGTTCTCAAGATTCTTCTCAACACCACCGAGCAGTTGAAGAAGCAGAGCCTGAAAGAAGGACAAGAAACATCAGTGAAGCGTCCGACGCCAGAATCGCTGGGAGCACAATCACCCACCTGCTTGATCTCCTTATGGCCGTAGATCGATGGCGCGATTGACCGAGAGAGGATGTCAAAGGCGTCATCACGCTTGGCGAACTCTCGCACATTGAGCAAATCTTCTGTAGTCATAACGATACCGTTCACCTATAAACATATAACTGATCAATGACCAATACATTGCACGAAAGAGTTGAGTTGTCGTCTTACCTCCTTGCCGAGCAACTGGACGTTGTTGGCGATCATGACGGTGCGGAAGACGGCCGTCGCCTGAGCAGCCGTCTTACCACCCAATGGGCGATAGATACCGATGATGCGGACGCGATCACCCGGCTTGCACTTGTCGACAAGGTCGTTCTCCACAATCACATCACACGATCGTGGCAATTGACCAAGTGGCGCCGTCTCGGGCGTCTCTTGCATGCTCAGCATCTGATAGTCCTTGTACTGACAGAGACCAAACTCCGTCTCAAGGAAGTTGCCGTTCTCGTCGCGTGTTGGGTAGACACTGGACGTCGGCGCGCCAGTCATGGACGTGTGGTCGCGGTATTCTCGGGAGAGCATGGCGTTCGTCTCCTTGCAGTAGTGCACCGACTTGACGACCTTGGGGCGAACGGCCGAGCACTTGGTGATGATGCCGTGGACACACACCATCTGACAGAGATACGAAGCCAACAAGCCACGCGGGGTGACATTGTGGTGGCCGAAATCTCCCTCGAACGCGACATGGAACAGCATGTCCTTCGTCGACTCCTGCTCCTTGCTACCGTAGAGACTGTCGTAGTTGAACACGAGCTGTCATACACACAACACGCCGTCAATCATCATGTAAACGCCGTGGTACCAGTCGTCCGTCCTCACCTCCTTGATGGCGGCTTCAAAGGGCGGGATGAACTCGATGGGCTGACGCAGCAGACGGTTCACAATGTTGTCCTGGCCGCTGGTGGCTGGGTCCGTGAAGGAGCTATCGTACTCGCGCAGGTCGTTCAGGTCGACGACGAGGCGCGAGGCCTTCTGATTCATCATGGTGCGAATCTTCTCGGCATAATTCCCGAAGCCGTCCTGCGTTGTAAGATGTCGTCAGTACCTCGTTGGAACGCGCATCCGCGTGGGCAACGCACCTCGTTCTCAAGGAACTGCTGGAAGTAGTTCTTGTGGCGGCGGAAGGCCTCATCTAGCGCATCCTGCTGCAGCTCCATGCTCGTCGTCCTTTGGCGCGCTCGATGATGGCGCTCTGCCCACGGCCGGCGAGGCTAAGACGAGGTGCGAGTCTAAAACCCACTCGTCTTTTTCAAAAACCCACTCGAAACACCTCAAATGTCGGAAAAATTCAGATTTCAAATTCGCGCCTCTTTTGCTGAGGTGTTTTAAACACTTCGTGCGTACTTAAGAGAAAGGATGGTGTGTGGACCACACATGCGAGTCACATGAGGGTACACACCTGTGACGAGACACGGAGGACGTGGTGCTTGACGAAGAGATAATGATGCGGCCGCTCGGCTTCTAGCGCGGCCTTCTCGCGCTGTAGAGTGGCGATCTGCTGCCGCAATTGCAGGCGCTCTTCGTCGCTCAGTCGCGCCATGCGCTCGAGCTCGGTGTTGATCACCACGAGCTCGTCGACTTCGGCGCGGTGCTGCTTCATGGTCCCGCAGATCCACAGCACGAGCTTGGTGTTGTCCCGTAAAGACTCGGGAATGTCCTGCAGCTGAGGGTTTTCATCGCAAACGACTTCCTCGAGCTTGGCGCAGTCGCATAGGGTATGAGGGAGCGATGTGAGCTTGTTGTGACGGACGTTGAGGACACGTAGCTCTTGGAGTCGACCGAGTTCAAAGGGGATGGTGGCCAGTTCGTTATAGGATGCATCGATGATTTCGAGACGCTCGCAATACTGCAGCTCGGTGGGTAATTCAGTCAGTCGGTTGTGGTGGATCACCAGTTTTCGTAGTTGAGAGCATCTTCCGATCTCTGACGGCAATGCAGTGATGCGATTGTTGGCAACGAGCAGTTCTCGCAGCAGGATGAGGTTGGCGACGTCCGGGGGGATGTGTACGAGCTGATTGCGCGAGACAATGAGCACGAGCAGCGACTGTCCAAAGCTCCACACGATCTCGTCAAGCGTCACCCAGTGCTTCTCCTGTAGATCGAGGATCCCATTGGCGTCAGGCACGAGGGAGTCGTCGAAGAACTCCTCCATGATGAAGCAATCGTCCTCGCCGCTTTCTTCCCGTGTTTCCTACATGCAGGGCAATTTATGCAGCAGAAATAGATATCATGACTATTTTTCTCCGAAATTGATCACGTGTATCCACAGCATTACTCGACAGTTGCCTCGTCGCCAGCTTCCTCCTCGTCTTCTGTCGGTACCTCCTCTACTACATCGACACGCACACGATGCCAGGCGTTGTTCAACACGCCACGCATGTTCCAGATCGGAGCGATCGTATCTGGCTGAACGTTGTAGGACGAGTCGACAGCCTTGCACATCACGTCCAGGTTCTTGGTACAGGGTGGGACTTCCACGTCGAGCTCCCATGGTGTCCAGGCCCATGCGCGATTGTACTTTTGTCGACGTCCTGACTCGTGAAGCTCGGCCGGGGTCCACGTCTTGCCACCATCGATTGAGACGTCAACACGAATGATGTTCCGACCTCCTCCGCTCCAGGCGTAGCCCTTGACAGTGATGATAGACGAGTCCCTCGCGTCTTCCACAGCATGAAGCGATCCGTTCTTAGGCTCAGTGATTGCAGACTGAACTGGCAACTCCTGGATTGAGTCTCCTGCAAACTTCCAGTAGTCATCTCGCGTGTAGTCCACATTAGGAGGAAACCCCTTGTAATCGCGCTGCTGCCAGAAGCTTGGGCTTTCATCGGCAGCGAGAACAATGCGATGTACAAACTTGACGTTACGAGCACCAACAGTTCCTGGGACGATCACACGGAGAGGATAGCCGTGGTCACGTGGGATGGGTTCACCGTTCATCTCGAACGCGAGCAAAACGTCTTTACGAGGATCTAATGCCGTTCCAATTGGGATCGAAGCGCCGTAACAGTTACCTTCAGTGTCCACATCGAGACCTTCAAACTGGACGTGCTGGATAACGCAGTTGCAGTCATCGCAAGTGTCGATATTCTCAGCGATGGCACAGTCGTGGCCTTCACGACAGTCTTCCTCTTCCACTCCGACACTCGCAAGCACATCGGACAGTCGGACGCCAGTCCAGTTAGCAGTGGACAAAGCCGTTGTATCCCAACTCAAGCCGTTCACTTGCTTCACACCGGACATTTCAGCGCGTCGGTTACCCGCACACTGGATAGTGGTGGCGACGGTGTGGTGCTTGAACTTGCTCTTGAGCTCGTCCATTGTGAAAGAGATTTCTTTTCCTAGAACAGCGCAGCTGTGCATGAGCAGAAGATTCCCACATTTAGCAGGTTGAGAAGACAACGTACCTTTCATGATTCCGAGTCCCGATATCTTGAGTCGGTAGTTCTCGACGTCGACGTCTGGGACTGGGAGATGGTTACGCACGAAAAAGAGCTCGTTTGGTGTGATGAATGATTCCATGAGCAGCTCTGGCGGTGGCTCAGCGTTAAATGGCATGCTGGAGTTGATCTTCAACGCCGGATGCCGAGTGGGATCTCCGCTGTACGGGCCGTCACCGTACCGCTCCTTGCGCAGCTTCTCGAGCATGACCACATCTTCTTCGCGCAGGTTACCAATGCGCAAACTTTCAAGGATCTTGTGGACGTCACCGTGGTTATGGGCAGCGTAGAGCTGCCAGAACGGCTCGATGGACTTACCCGCGGCCAGCAAGATCTTGGTTCCGCCTGGATGGGACGCAATGAACTTGGTGATATCATACACGCCGTGTCGATACACCACCCACGTTCCGTTCTTCTTGGCACCGGTATGCTCCTGCACTTCCTGCAGCGAAAACGTCGGGAGCGACTCGATTCGCTCGCCTGGCGTCGGCGCACCCGCTTCCTCAGCCTGAGCCACAGCCGTGGAGCCAGCAACAGCCAATCCTGCCGCAATCGCCGCGACCCGAGCGCACTTCCAACCAGCAGTTCGTCGAGATTGCGCATACTGGTTCACGACCGCTCCGCGTCCATTGGATGGAGCTCCTGACTTCCAGCTCGCTTCACTCGCGGCCACAGTCACACCCCGCGTGACTGTGCGGATACTACGTCCATCCGCGAAGGAGACAGCGCCTCGAGCGCGCTGTAGTCGCGGAGCCAGTGCGCGCCACATGCGATCTGGTGGTCGTCTACTTGGTTACTGGCTGAATCGCTCGTCGACAGACGGACTGAGCTTCAACACGCCCTTTTGGTGTGGTACATATGTGGTTACACCATTTTAACAACACCTGGGTACCACTTAGTGTGGACCACAATGTCCCTAAACACCGTAAACGGATGATGGATAGGAGTGATGGTCAAGAGAGTATGGACCAATCAGGAGATCTTATTCGACTGAGACGCGTGCTCCGGTGCGCAATCCACGCGTGGATTATGAATGTTTGCGCCCTCGTCTCCGTCCGGCGACAGCAAGAGCTCACTTCCCAATCCGCCAACGTCATGAGCTCCACGACCTCGTCCACAGTGCTCTCCGTGGTGGCCGGCGCCGCTCTCGCCTCCGCCGCGATCTTCGCGGTCAAGAAACGCTCGGCACCAGCCAAGGGCGAGAAGAAGTGGACTGCTGAAGAACTCATCGCCGCACGTCGTTCCATCTTTCCTCCGTACGATGAAACGCGACCGGTGCCCCGCGAGATCATCGAGAAGATGCTCGAGAGTGCCAACTGGGCACCAACGCACGGACGCACGGAGCCTTGGCGCTTTGTCGTCTTCTCTTCGCCAGAAGCGCGTCGTCGTCTGGGTGAATTGGAGGCGGAGCTCTACAAGAAGATGGTGCCAGCCAACCGATTCCTGGAGAAGAAATACAAGAAGAAGATTCAAAGCAAGCTCGAGTCGTCTTATGTCATTGCGATCTGCATGAAGCGTCAGGAGAGCGAGAAGCTTCCTGAAATGGAAGAGATCTGCTCGGTTGCGTGTGCTGTGCAGAACATGCACCTCGTTGCGACTGGCCACGGCGTCGGCGCTTACTGGAGCTCGGGTCCGCCTATTTTCTCGGACGAGATGAAGGAATTCCTCGGTCTCGGACCAAAGGACAAGTGCATCGGCCTCTTCTACGTCGGCTATCCGAAGGGCGAGATCCCCACTGGCGCGCGCAAGCCGATGGCTGAAAAGGTTACGTGGGTGGAAAAGTAGAACACACAGTGCGTATTCAACATTACAACCAATCTACAGATTTTTGATGATTTACTTGGAACCAAATTCGTTTTCCCACTCCTGGAACCGCACCAACTGATCGTGACCAACTGACTTGGACACGTTTTGCAGCGCCTCTGTGAAGTCGTCCTTGGTCACGATTAGACGCTCCTGCTCCAGGTCGCGCATCGAGTGGTCGGCACCTTGCTCCATTACACGGCGACTGAGCTGACTCAGCAGATCCGGAGTATACAACCGCTTGACGGGCATTCGCTTGGCTACATTTGAACATGCATCAGAAAACGTATACCTCGTCAGAATAGGCGCGGACCTACCTGTCTCACAGACGTTGGTGATGTCGTCACCACTGTAACCATCTGTATTAGCAACAAGGTCTTCGATGTCCACATCAGGGGCCAGCTCCACTTTCTTCAGGTTGATATTGAACAGAGCCCGACGAGCTTCTTCTCCAGGTAGTGGGATGTACACTCGCTTGGTCAGTCGTCGTCGCATGGCTTCATCCAGCTCCCACGGCAAGTTGGTTGCTGCCAGTAGCATCACGTGTGCATTCTCAGCTTCACCAGACGGAACACCACTGATCTGGACGAGGAGCTCGGTCTTGACGCTATAGATCGTGCCGCAGGTTAGTAAACAACTATCAAGACTTAGCTACTGGTAAACGCACCGACGACTGGCTTCGTGTTCGTTGGCAGCACCGCGAGCTGAGGCAATCGCGTCGATCTCATCCATAAAGATGATCGATGGGGAATAGTATCGAGCCATATCAAAAAGAATTCGCACGAGCTTCTCCGAGTCACCACGGTATTTGGAAGATAACGTAGACGCAGAGACATTGAAGAACGTCAAGCCACACTCGTTTGCAACAGCCTACCCAAATGAGACACAAGATGTTAGCATCGTTTCTACATTCGTATCTACATTGTACCCCAACGACCATGAAATTCTCACCTTAGCCAGCAATGTTTTGCCTGTTCCAGGTGGTCCAAACATGAGGATACCACTACAGTGCTTCAGCAGGCCATCCTAGGTAGAATTCAGTGTCAGTTAGCATGACGTCACAAAGAACTATATTCAGTTGCTGTACCTTGAAGAGATGTGGTGCGATTTGCGGAAGCATCACTGCTTCCTGGAGAAGCTGTTTGGTGTGCTCGAGACCAGCAATATCAGGAAATGTGATGCGCTCACCCTGATCCACAATTTCGCGCTCAATTGACTCGATGAGTTCTTGGTCTGCCCATCCAGCTTCTTTTGCGATGTCTGAGTACTTTTGCTTGCCCGCAATCGTGTCGTTTTCCTCCGAGTTCGGGATTTTTGCCGGGGGATCGAGGCTAGATCGCTTGCCACTACCAGTCGAACCACGATTCAGTCGTCGCGTCAGCGCCAGCTCCGCTGTGCTCTTCATTGGTGGATGGCTTGATCGTGCTGGAACGTTCTTCGAGTTGTTTTCTGCAAGAATCAAAAGCGTTGGAGACTCGACATATCTTCCAGACACGATAACTGAGACTACCTTTGCCCCGATCACGAATCGACTTTCGCGGCTGTGAAGATGTCACTGGGACCCTTCTAGCTGTTGCAGATCGAGTAACAGGACGATTCCTGTCATCAAAAACGCTGTGTGCGACCCTGTTGGCGAGTATAAGATCCATGATTCGACACGTACCTTGGTGGATCCGGCTGCTTGGCTGTGGTCTTTGCCCATGGGGGCAGACGTTTCTCTTGGGCCTTGACAAACTGCGGGGACAAACTGTTTGGTCTCGATCGACCGGACCCCCGCTGGTCAATATCCATGGGCTCGGATGGCGAGGAGTCCCACGACGCTCGCACTTTCCGCCGCTGGAGCTTGATCTGACCCTGCACTCTCTCCGAAGCAGCTTTCAGATCGTGCAGCGTCTTCTCGTACTGCACAAGCGTCGCGTATTCTTCTTGCAAGTCTTGTAGGAACTGTGGCACCACATCCACCCCGTCATCAAAACCCGCTGCGATCCAACATGCACATGTCATCCCCTCTACCTGTCTCACTTGTGGACTCGCGAACGCGCTTTCTCGCTGGATTTCCTGCATCACGCGTCGAAACTCGGGCACACCCACGTCATAGTCGCCTAGCAGACACAGCTCTCTGGCGCGTAGCAGACGGTGCTTCATGTCGTCTCTGTTCGACATCCTTTGCCCTCGCTCCATGTTCCCGCCAGGCGCTTGGAGCTCTTCCGTCCTTTGCGCCGCGTTTGATTTGGTTTGAATCATGGTCTTCTGATTGGTTGAAATGAAATAAAGCGATATCATTGGTTGAAATTACTAAACATCTTCTCATTGGCTGAAATACCTCGATAAGGTTTTAGATCGCGTCGGATTACGTGGCCTCGTGAGGTTTTATCGGCCCCGACGCCTTGCTCGGAATAGCGAACACGCGTTGCGTCGGCATCCCATCGACGAGCTCCGCTTCATTGCCCGACCCAGCGAAGATGGCCGTGACCGAGCTGCAGATCGTCGCGGGTGTGATCTCCGCACTCACCTTCGCGCTCCTGGCGATTGCCGTCAAGACCTGGTGGCCCAAGCGCATCAATGACGAGGATGCGTCGCTCGAGGCCATGATCAACGGCTTTGACTTTGAGCTGCCCGAAGAAGTCGAGATGTACCGCAAGGCCAAGGAAGAGCACGCCGGCAACACGGACGCCATCTTCCAGGCGCTCTTCCGTCGCGCCGTTGCCGACATCCCACTGATCCGCAAGATCCAGTCGGAGAGCTCGGGCATCCAGCGTTTGAAGAAGAACGACATCCTCAAGGACGGATCCTTCCTCAGCTACAAGATGGCCGAGGTATGATGGTGATAGACGCGTGTCGACACGAGTGGGTACTAATGACGGCGGTTGCTGCGTGTAGGAACTGATCAACGAAGAAATCAACGACGTGCGTCGAGAGGCCGAGGAGCTCAAGCCCGGCGAGGGCTGGCCAGACCGCATTTTCCCACAGGCGGTGCAGTTTTTGAATCACATGGCCGAGCAGCAAATGGCGGCGCAGCGCAAGGCGCAGGAGGCACAGATGCAGGCGATGCAGGCGCAGATGCAGGCCCAAATGCAAGCACAGATGGAAGCGCAGGGTCAGGCGGCCGAGGCCGTGGAGGCCGCCCCAGAGGAAGCCGAGGAGGGAGATGAAGGTCTTCGAAAGAGAAAGTAGACGAACACGACCGTCTCAGTGGCGGATACAACACCGTTTGGTTTGGTTGTCTTTGCATTTCATCGATAGAAATGATCATTTGCTATGTGAGTCGTCTCGTTCTGTCAAGAGCGCCTGGACGCTGCTCAGATGCTGCTGTGTTTGTTCCTGGAGTTGATTGATGAGTGCCACAGACAGCGCGCTCAATGGTACGCTTTCGTGGCCGTGGGTGTCCTCGACTGCTTGCTGCGAGCCACGTTCAGTTGTCCCGTTGAGCTCACGCCGCACCGTGATACGCTGCAGTTCCTTGTCGATGAGGAGCTGCTGGTGTTGTCGCTGCAAGTGTTTCTCGTACCGTCCTTCGGGGGTATCGAACGCCCACTCGGCAAACTCCAAGGCGGCCTTGAGGTACTGCCACTGGTCTGGTGAGGCGGCTGTGGTCGTGCATGTGGCCTGGGAGCCATCTCGATAGATAAACGAACAGTGCGACTGTGTCTTATCGACTTGCACGATGGTGCGATCGGCAAAGACCACGCGTACTCGACCGTCTGAAAAGGCTCGGAAGCGGCCGATACTCGTTTCCGCGGTCTCTACGACCTGAGTCGGGCCATCCGAGCCCTCTTGCGATGCGTCCGACTGATGATGCAACGGAGAAACTACGACTGTCTCTTGTTGACGCGCTCGTGCGAACTCTGTTGCCCGCGTGATGATAGCTTGCGTCCTATCAAAGGTGTTGCGTGAGGGATCTACTAAACCAAACCAACCCATCACAAAGCAAGGCACGTACTGCTCCACGTCTTCACAAAAGCCTTCGAGTCGAAGCGGAATCGTCTCTGCAGTGAAGCGCTGCGCGACGGCGCCGTGTGGAGCAAACACTTCGAAGTAGCCTCGAATTCCTTCAATGACGGACGTCATAGCTTGCCCCGATTGCTCGTGGTGGATCTGACGATAGAACGCATCAGTCCTTGCTCCTTATACCTACACCCCAGGCACTCACTTACCAGTACGGAAGCGTCTGGTCCGACCACATGAGCAATCTGCTCGCTCACGTGGACCGCGACGGCGCGATCCAGTGTCTGGGTAGGTGTCCTAAGCAGTCGAGCGAGAGTCTCGATCGTTAGATCCGTCGCACGTGTCGATAGGAGTGGCTGGGAGTCGGACGGAGATGTAAACAGCGGTCGGAAGCTCGGTTGGGCGATGAAGGCGCAGTTGCGCGGCAACTCGGTGGATGACTCGAGCTCAGCCGCGTCAGGAGCTACACGCTCGATGGCGTCAGCGTCAAACGTCACCAGCTCACGTTCATGGGCATCTCGTGCAGCAAGCAGCACCGCGATGGGGTACGCAAAGCACTTGGGTAGAGTGTTTAACACAAGTGTTTGCTCCACGAGCACATGCGGGACGTTGCCCACAAAGTCCTCGCCTTCTTCATCGTCGGAGCGCTTCATCTCCACCAAAAACGACGCAAAGGCGATGCGGCCGCTGGCATGGAGTCGGATACGCGCGCTTCCTTCGATGGACGCGATCTCCAGCATCTGCGTCGCGTCGTTCCACAGTCCTTTGGTTTGATACGTCGGTCCTTTGGGCCATCGCGCAATACGGAACGCCCCTCGCCGGCGATACACGATCTCCTGCGGTCGTCGGCTGCGCGCAATGAGAGCACGGTGCACATACGGCGTCAACTTTGGGCACTCGCTCACACAGCTGACGTAGCGATTGCGGATTCGCATCGCTGTGTCGACCATCCACACGTGGGCATACAGCGCCGTCGGCGTCAGATGTCGTGTCGGCCTCCCGGTCGGCCCGACGTACGTGTACGCGTGCCCATTGGGTTCGAGTACTACCGTGTGCGTCACGTGACGCTGCTTCGTGAAGCACGCGACCACTGCGCCGTCACGGAGCACGAGCGCTCGCCGCAGTCGCGTATCGGCGTCCATACGGAGCTCTTCGAGTGGGGAAGTGGCTCCGCACAAAAGTGTGCATCAGCCACAAGCTGCATTACATTATGTGGTATACAGTATTGTCGTGTTCTCGTCATAAGTATGAGTGTGTCATAAATCAAGATTCATGTACCAACCTTTTGTGACAGACGGTACCGTACTGAGCTTGAACCTTGGGATGCCGTTGATGGCATCACGCGACGCAGTCGTCATCACGAAGACATCGACGGACGCCATGGCAACGCTTTTCACCAACGGCAAGATCTGGCAGTGGACGGGCGAGTATGCGGCCTGGATGCATGTGGACGCAGACGGCACCATCAAGCAAGTGGGAGCCCAGGAGACGCCCATCCCAGCGGATCCGACTGCCCAAGTGGTGGATCTCGACGGCGCCTTGGTGCTGCCAGGTCTCCACGACTCCCATATCCACGCCTATTACATGGGCGAGAGTGCCGAGTTCTTGAATCTGTCGGGGTGCTCGTCGTTTGAGGACTTTAACGAGCGATTGCGCCAGTACGACGCCAAGTATCCCGACAAGTCGTGGATCGTGGGCTTTGGCTGGGAGCAAGACACGCTCTCGGCGTCTGCTCGGTACCCGTCGCGTCACGACATTGACGCGGTGGTCCGGGACCGTCCTGTGCTGCTGCATCGCGCGTGCTGGCATATTGCGGCGGTGAACACCAAGGCGTTGGAGATCGCGGGCGTCGACATCACCAAGAAGACGCACGATCTCGCCTCGGGCACCATCGACGTGGACGAGCAGGGCGCGACGGGCATTCTGCGGGAGGCGGTACGGACTCGTGATGCTCCATAGGCAAGACCAGACACTAATAGCTGATTTTCCCGACATCCCAGGCCGTTGAGCTGGTGACCAAGCACACAAACGAGGAGTCGGACGGTATGTATTCCGAAAGCATTGGCGTGATCCTGCTATTGATTGACAATGCCTTTTTTGTAGCGGTTCGCATCAAGTACCTCCGTCACTCGCTGGAAAAGTGCGTGAGTCATGGCCTGACAGGTAGGATTCCCCCATTGCAACCGTCAGAGGATGGCACGTGGATTGACCGAGGTGGACGACTTTTCTAGGCATCCACACCAACGACCACAACGCGTGGCACTTGTACTCGCAGATCCAACAGGAATCGGGTCTCCCCCTGCGTGTGTACTTGACGCCGTTGATCGACGAGCTCAAAAACCCGTCGACGCCTAAGCCAGGCTCCAAGGTTGGCCTGCTCTCGTGTGATCGTATGAAGATCTTCTCCGACGGCAGTCTCGGTGCGGTATGTCTGCGTTGGCATGCCTGACTCTCGAGGCCACTTTGTAATCGACATGTACCTTGTAGGAGACCGCGGCGCTGCGTACGCCGTACCTGGGAACATCCAACACGGGTATTCTCATGGACACGAACGAGGCCCTCATCAAGAAGGTCTCGGATGCACACAAGGACGGTTATTGTCTCGAGATCCACGCCATCGGTAAGTAGCTTGTTGGCATCGCGCGCCATGAACTGTATAACGCCAATGCATGACGATTGTTCCAGGTGACCGCGCGGCCGAGCAAGTATTAATGGCGCTCAAGGAAGCTGATGTGCCACCTGAGAAGCGTCCGATCATGACCCATTGTCAGATCTTGGGTGACGATCTGCTCACCCAGATGCAGACCCAGGGCGTCATCGGCAACATTCAGCCATCCTTCACCATCACGGACGCGGCATTTGCACGTAAACGTCTGCCTGAGTCAATGATCAAGTACTCGTACTGCTGGAAGACCATGATGCAGCGTGGCATCGTGTGTGCGGGCGGTAGTGACGCACCAATTGAGACGTGCAACCCGTTCCAGGGCATGTACGACGCCATCTATCGCGCCAAGCCGACGGAGCCGGACCAGGTCTTCCTCCCAGAAGAGTGCTTGACGTTTGAAGAAGCCCTTGAAATGTACACCAAGAACGGCACTTTTGCGGCCATGGCCGACCACCAACTCGGTCAGTTGAAGCCAGGGTACCTCGCCGACTTTGTCGTGTTGCGTCGTGATGTGACCCAGGACCATAAGGCCATGTTGGACTCGGATCTCGTCCACAGCGTCTGGGTCAATGGCAAGAAGACGTACGCGTACGATCCACAACGTGCTGCGAATGCAAGCGCCACGGACTTTAGTCAGAGCTCGTTGCCAGGCAAGAACGGGCAGATCCGCATTTGCCGCTGCTGTCGGCGCTAGGCCAGAGAGTTTCCGCTCTCTGATTGGACATAATGACGTTCATTTTGACGAATTAACTATTTTCTCGTGTTTTCATTGGCTAAAACCATGGAGTGGCGCCAATTCGGGCGCAGTGGGCATTTGGCGCGAGAATCACCAAGACCAAGATGAACTTTGGAGGTGCGACGTCCGGCACGGCGCCGCGTGTGAACAAGAAGACGATGGGCTCGTTTGTGGGTCGCACGGTGGCCATTGTGGGTGCCGTGGAGAGCCACATGCCAACGGCCGTGGTGCTGCGCACGTCGGTACGTTGGGGAGACGGATTGGGAGAGGCGAGCTGATTCTCATGGACGCTTGCAACGCAGGACGGAGGCATGGTGAACGTCAACCCAATGCCAGGCAGTGACTACAGCAGGTGAGTGCGTGGTCTGCATGGATTGTCTTGCTGGTAGCGAGGGCTAACCTGGTCGTGTAGCAAATTCGTCGAGGTCATTGGTCGTGTGGTGGACAACAACACCCTCCAGGAGTTCAAGACGACTCTCTTTGGTGACAACTTCGATCTGGAGACGTACGACCAGTTCGTGCAGGTTGCGCAGAGCAAGTTCCGACACCTCTTTGATTAAAGAAGACTTATATACGAGTAAATGTGTGTTGATTCTACGATTCGACGGGTGTTGGAGAGCTCTCCGTCTCGATCTTGACCTCGTGAACGATGTGCATGAATGCCTCTGACAGCGGGCGAGGCGCTGGAGGAAGCTGGACGTCGTTCATGGGCTTTTGCACGACGTGTGTGTGGTAAAGCGGCGTGAAGACGCACTTGTACAGGTGGAAGTGACGGAAATACGTGTTGGTGACAAAGTCGACGATCGCTGCGACCTCATTCGACGAGAAGAGCTGCACGCTGTCGTCGCAGGCTGCATCGTTATGGTCAAGTGTATCAACAGAACGCACGAAAGACTCGCCTTTTCGGAGATCGTTCGACGCTGTGGTCGAGCAGTAGCTTCTGGAAGGCTTGGTAGCTCTGCTCCAGCGTCGTTTGACTGTCATCAGCAAAGTCCTTCTCCATAAGCAGCTGCAGAATGCCCAATAGCACGGAGATCTGTTCGGGATGCAAATGCGCCTGGCGACAAAATGTGACATAGCAAAGGTCAAGGAACTCCGTCATGTCCA
The DNA here is from genome assembly GCA_020085045.1 of Pythium oligandrum. Classification (NCBI taxonomy): domain Eukaryota; phylum Oomycota; class Peronosporomycetes; order Pythiales; family Pythiaceae; genus Pythium; species Pythium oligandrum. Next base: position 514,751 of record JAHRIK010000024.1, on the reverse strand, counting down.
CTTGGGTGCGTCCCTTGCAAGAGGATTTTTGAGAAGGATATGAGTAATTGTGCACGTGGAAGTCCAGTAAGAAGCACTGCTTCTTGTCCTCAAGGTCAATCTTGAAGACCTGCGCGAGCTCACTGCGTACAGAGTCCTCAGCAAAGGCTCATTTCGACTTGACCGAGTCCTCCACGTACCGCCTGCAATCGTCCATTGCGTGGTGGTCAGCGAGCCGATCGACCTGTTCCTTCGAGACATACTTCCACGTGATCGCGTCCGCCTATCACACCCATCAGTACCATGACCACATCGCCCAAGAGCTCGTCCAGGTCCATTTACCATGGCGCCTCGACCCAAGAGACACTTTGGCTCGTGAGCTCTATGTCAAGACCAAGCCAAGCCAAGCCAATAGCAAGCTCAACCGGCTCGACTCGGCTCGGCTCGGCTCGACTCGACTCGACTCGACCCGTATCCAACTGTCAGAATCTGGGTGGGTCATGTCTCATCGGATATTATCCATCTCTCATCGCTTTCACTTGTTTTCACTATGCTCTCGTCTATCTGGGTTTCGACCCGGGTCTTCTTCTTCCACACCGCTCATTTTCCTGGCCCGTCTCGAACCCGCCAGCGTCTTTGGTGCTTGGTGCCATTGCGTCATCCGGTGACGAGGAAGTGACGAGTATGCTGCGATCGGCTGCTTCCGCGACGTCTGTGGCGCTCCGTTGGCGCCAGCATGGAGCTGTGATGGCTCGTGTGGCGGCCCGTGCCATGCCACAACATGTGGGCTTCTCCACGCTGCCTGATGGCGTCGAAGAGCTCGCCATGCCGGCGCTTTCGCCCACCATGCAGGTCGGCACCATCTCGGCGTGGCTCAAGAACGAGGGCGACGAGCTCGTGCCAGGCGATGTGCTGTGTCAGATCGAGACGGACAAGGCTGTCGTGGACTATGAGCTCCAGGACGAAGGTGTCCTCGCGCGTATCCTCCTGCCAGCCGGTGCGGCGGATGTGCCTGTGGGTGCTGCCCTCGCTTTCACGGTGCCAGATCGTGAGACCTACGAGGAGCTCCTCGCCAGCGGCGTGTTGAAGACGTTGCAGGGCGGTAGTGGCGCCGAAAAGCCGGCTGTGGAGGCTGCTCCAGCCGCTCCAGCGACGCCAGCGGCTCCAGCAAAGGAGGAAACGTCGAGCCACGGTCAGCGCCAGCCATTGATCAAGTTCTTGGGCAAGCGCTCGCTGCTCCCAGAACATGCTGCGGCGCCTGCCGCGTCGACGGCTGCGACCCCAGCGGCTCCGCAGACGCAGAAGGCTGTGGCCGCGCCAGCCGCCGAACCATCAAGCGACAACTTCACAGACATTGCGCTCTCCAACATGCGCAAGGTCATCGCCAAGCGTTTGACTGCGTCCAAGGTGGACGTGCCACACCACTACGCCAGCATTGACTGTGAGATTGACAACATCATGAAGCTCCGCAAGCAGCTCAAGAGCCAGCACGATGTCAAGGTCTCCCTAAACGACTTCTTGCTCAAGGCTGTGGCCCTCGCCCTGCGAGACGTGCCTGAAGCCAACTGCTTCTTCGATGTGGCCACCAAGTCCGTCAAGCCAAACCCATCAGTCGACATTTCGGTCGCTGTGGCCACGCCTTCGGGCCTCATCACGCCGATTGTCCCTAATGTGGATGCCCTCGGTCTCGGTGCAGTCAACGACAAGTTCATGGAACTCGTGACCCGTGCCCGTCAGAACAAGCTCAAGCCGGAGGAGTTCCAGGGCGGCTCGTTCACCGTCTCCAACCTCGGTGGCTTTGGCATCGACAACTTCACCGCCGTGGTGAACCCGCCACAGGCGTGTATCATGGCCATTGGTCGTGGTCGCAAGGAGGTCTTGCCACCTCGTGACCTGACGGACGAGACCGCCGAGCCACGTCTCGCTACGCTCATGAACGTGACCATGTCTGCTGACCGCCGTGTGGTCGACGACGTCGTGGCTGGCCAGTTTTTGCAGGTGTTCAAGCGATACATGGAGCATCCTGAGTTGCTCGTGCTGTAAGAAGGGGTTATGCAGTGTAACCATCGAATGAATATCATGCTATGTGACTCGAAAAAGGTGTCTTTGTCACCACAATCCGCCCAAGAATAGCTACCTTGGCCATCTTCAAGGGAGTTGGGTGCCATCTTATCAACCACTGCGCTTGTGTTTGTAGGCATTTCTCCATCCAACGTGTTCCGCACACACCATGACGACAATCCAGCGCCACGCTAACCCGGAAGAGCTCTTTGAAGTGCTCGAGCGCGTGGGTGAAGGCTCGTATGGTAAGGTGTACAAGGCACTCTACCGTCCTAATGCTGACGTCGTGGCGCTCAAGATCGTCCCGAGCGACGGTGACGACGACCGAGACTTCCAGCAGCTCACCAAGGAGATCCACATCCTCGAGAAATGCCAGAGCCCGTTCATCGTTCAGTACTATGGTAGCTTTCTTTACGAGTCGCATCTCTGGATCTCGATGGAGTTCTGTGCCGCTGGCTCACTTGCCGACTTGCTGGCCCTGCGTCGTCGCTGCCTGAACGAAGTGCAGGTTGCTGCAGTGTGTGCTAATGTAGCGCTCGGTCTTGCGTACCTTCACGCCAACCACAGCATCCACCGTGACATTAAGGCCGGCAATATCCTCCTCGCTTCCTCAGGCATCGCCAAACTCGCGGATTTTGGCGTCTCAGCGCAACTCACGACCACGATCAACAAGCGCAAGACAGTCATTGGTACGCCCTTCTGGATGGCGCCAGAAGTCATTCAGGAGTCGCAGTACGACGGCAAGGCTGATATCTGGTCGCTGGGTATCACCGCCATCGAGCTGGCCGAAGGCGAACCTCCACTGGCCCAGATGCACCCCATGCGTGCCATCTTCATGATCCCTAGTCGTCCATCCCCGACACTCAAGAACCCCAGCTCGTACTCGAGCGAGTGTCACGACTTCCTGGCCAAGTGTCTGCAAAAAGATGCTCAGCAGCGTCCCAGTGCGGCAGACTTGCTCCCTCATCCATTCATTGCCAAGCAAGTCGAGCGTCTCACATCGAACATGAGCGGTTTGCCCATTCTTCAAGAGCTTTACGAGGAAAGTCTTGAGTGTGTGCAGGAATCTCGTGACGAGCAGCAACAGGACGAGTACGCCTTCCGCAGTATGCGCACGGGCCGTGTGAATGGCTCGCTCTCGCTTCATGATGTGAGTACGATGCTGCGTCACGGTGGATACAATGGCGCGAGTCTTGCATCCACAGCGACAATGGTGAGTCAGAGCTCCACGCTCATTTACACCGGCATTGAGAGCGAGTCAGGTGGTACTATGGTTTATCGAGCGAGTGATTACGGCACAATGGTGGCCGCCACACCTCCCTCAGCGCCATTCTCGTGTGGTACGATGATCGCTGCCGACCCAGCTGCCGAACAAGACCAAGACGACGTCGTCAAGGCTACGGACGAGCCCAATGAACCCTCTTTCATGAAATACTTCCGTCATTCAGCACCAGAAGCCGATGTGGATGCCATCAAGACCACGACAATCCGTCGTGCTGGCTCAACTACGATGAAAGACGCCGGCGAGACCGTGCGTAAACTCCATCGCCAGCTCAAAGAGCTCGAAGAACGCTACGTCAGCGACCAAAAGGCGCTCACTCTGCGCTACGAAAGTGATCGTGCGGTGCTCGAACAGCAGCTCGATGCACTCGCACTCAGTATGCAGTAGCTAAGAACCTCTTGTATTTTTAATATGAACCCTCCTTACTATGCATCGAGCGTCATGACATTGGCGCCACCCACATCGAACTGAGCAATGTCAGCGTGTCCATCAAACAGTTCCTGGCCCTTGCGCTGTGCACTGGCAGCGGCATCCGAGCCCGCGAGCTTCACTTTGCACTGCAACAACTTGAACAAGTGCTCGAACATCTCACGCTGCGCATGGTGCTCAGCCGTGTTGGTCTTGAGCGTCTTCTGCTGCTTACGCAGCTCCTTCGTCAACGACTCCTGTTGAGCCACTTTGTGCTTGTACAGCTCCTGAAACGACTTGATGTCCCGCAACAAGCGGCCACTGCCCTTTTCGAACTCCATCTCTTGCTGGATCTTGTCGATCTTGGCTTTTTCCAACTCCATCTGGCAATTAAGCAAGTGATACTGACTCTCCTCTCGGATACAATCTTCCTGAAATGCGTGACATTCCTGTTCGAGCTTGATGCGCTCAGTCTCGAGCCCCACAGCCGTGTTGTCATACTGAGCCTTGCGTTCCAGGTACGTCTGCTCCATCTCTTGATAGCGCTGACGCACAGAGCGGAGCTCTTTGATCTGCGGTGCGAGTTGGTTCTTGCGATCTTTGAGCGTCTGGTTAATATCCGTCACGATGCGTGAGATCTCTTCAAGTGTCTCGCCCTTGAGCTTGTTGACCTGTGCGTTCATCTCCGAGACGTGGTCGAGCCGGTCCTGCGTCTCAAAGAAGCCTGTCACGCCCTTCTTGGCCTCCAAGTCGCGCAAAAACCCCTCGAGGTCCGTCATTTTCGACTTGAGCAGTTGCTCCGTACGATGCAAAACGACACTTTCGGCAGTAATCTCAGCCAGCTCGGCTTTAACCTTCTTGTACTGATTAGTCTTGTTGCGCAGTGTGTTGGCATACTGCTTGAACTCGTCACGGCTCATGAATTTGGAGCCTGAGAGCTCCGACATCTTGGCTTCAAGCTGTTCAATCTGCTTCTGCAGCGTCATCTTCTCCTGCCGTAGCGTCTCGAGTTCATCTTCTTTCTCCGTGAGCTTCTTGGCCTGTACGTTGGCATGCTGTCGGAAGATGGCCAGCTTGTCGTCGCCACCGCCGTTTTGCTTCTGGGTGGCCTCAGCGATTTGTGTCTGCATCTGCTGGATCGAGCGCTTGAGACTCGTAATCTCGTCCTCCATGTCGTTGATGTCAGCTTCAGTCTTGGGCGGCTCGTTGAGTGCACGCTCGAGACGTTGCAACGTCTCCTGTTGGTTCTTGAACTCGGCTGGGAACTTGACTTGGAGGAGGTCACGATTGCGTCCGACTTGAGTCTCAAGATGCTCAAAGAGCTGTTCGGGTGGTGTGTCGTGACTCAACGACGCTCTGAGATCCATTAGGCGTTGCTCGCACTCGCGTGAGCGCTTCTCCACAAGCGACAAGGCCATCATTTGGTCGCGCTTGCGTTCAGAAAGCTTAGCTTGCTCCTCCTGTTCCTTCCGTAACGCACTTGTAGCTTCGAGGATCTCCTTGAAGCCACTCTCGGACGCCGTCTTCTTCTTGAGATTTGCAATCTTCTCTTGCAGCTGATGCGACTCCTCTTCCAGTTGTGTGATTTCCTTACGTAATTCACCAGGCCTCGTCTTGGAGTTGCGTAGCTGGTCCACTTCCTTGTGCACAAGCTTGAACTGCTCCTGGAGCTGCTTGTAATGCTCATGCATGTTGTCCAGCGCCTCATGGCCAAAAAACTCTTGCGGGACGTTCAGCGGCGCGAGAAATCGGCCTAGATATGCACGCTTCTTGTGGCCAGGGAGGCTCTTGAGTGCCCAATGAAGAATCGGATAGAGCACTTGACGGTCGCCATGGATCAAAGCGTCCTTGAAGCCGTCAATGTCGCGTGGTAGTGGGAATTTGAGCAATTGAAGGAACTCCAAGTAGCGATATGCTCGCGCCTCATCGGCTTCGGAGCGCAGGTCCACATTCTGCTTGCTGTCGATTTCGGTGAAGACCTCATTCAGCACTTGGAGCAACTCAAAGTTGGACTTTTCGTCAAAGGCCACGAGCGTAAGGCCGAGACGGAAGGGCTCCTTATTGAGCTGCTCGACGATGAGCTGCAACTCGCTCATGGTGCCTGCAAGGGGAAGAAGGAGAGATCGGAAATGGCCAACGGAGACCGAGCGACGTGTGTGAGGCGTCGCCGTCACTCGCGTGAGGATGCACCCACTCACATGAACGATCTATATTGTACAAGACACCCAGGAGACCTCCTGAGCCTCCTGCTTCTCTCGGCCCACTCTAGATCTCTACGCACGCACATGACGCTCACTCAACCACACTCGGCCTTCGCTCTTCCTAACTGTCTGTCTGTTCATTTGTCTGACTCCCTACGATGCACTGATACCCTCCCTAAAAGTCACACACAACATGTCAGTCACCATACTTCATCATCACATATCAGAAAAACAGAATACGTACTTGCGGAAGGCTTCGGCGACGCGGTACGAGTCGAACGTGCAGTGAATGCTGATAATCGTGCCGCCGCTGAGGTTCAAGATATCGCACGCCTCCTCCGTCACGACCTGGCTGTTGCGCAGGATACGGTACGTCGTCGAGGTCATGACCACGGCAGTCTCCTCGTCCTCATCCACGACAATTCGCAACACACGGCCACTACTACGCTCGATCGTCTCGTCACGGATCTTCCAGAAGTCACAGAGACGCTTGTAGCCATGGAACTCGCCCCAGTATGGCACACAGTCAGGCAAGTTGGAGCTGAGTACACACGAATCAGCCACTGGATCGATCTTCTCTTCCATCCAGAACGACGCAGGAGCATCCATTGGCGTGGAGAAGCGAAGGTTTGGACCAAACAAGTTGCGGTAGAACTCGACGACCACCTCCTTGAGCTGCTGCTTGTTCCACGAGCGAGCTGATGCGGCACCAATGCCATCATCACCAGCGAGCGACAAGCGCTTTGGTGGGGCCTGAGGGCTCAACGCCGACACAGCCGTCACGATCTCCGTCAACCAGATGAGACGCGAGTCAATCGAGTCGACAGCAACCATGAATGAGCCGTGGCCTTGTGTGTTGATCTGGAAGCCGTAAGCAGTGTGCTGACCGCTAACCGAGACAGGGATGCCCTCTGTGACACTCACGGGACGGGCCGTGCCACGCAAGAACGTGCGGTCCTTCGCGTGCGACTCACTCACGTAGTAGCTAAGCGAACCTTCCTGGCGGTTAAGCACGAAGTAGTAACGCTCCCACAGATGACGCTGGCCGGTTTCAGGCATCTTGTTCTTGTACATGTAGCCCGACGTCACGACATTGGCAATGCCATGCTCATTAGAGCCAACACTTGGCACATCAGTCACGTGCACGCCACCGTCACGATAGATATACTTGGAAATATCCTCGCCCTTGGAGGTGTCCACCACCAACACCTCGGTCTGACCACTCGTCACTGGAGGGGCGTATGGCTCGTTGGCAATCGCCAAATACTTCTTCTCACCCTTTTCTGCGTGGTTGTTCGTCACAAGAGACTTGCGCAAGCGCTTGAGCATGCTGTTCCATCCGAACGAGCCACGCGACGATGACTGTTCCTGCTCAGAGGCAGCGGCAGCCTTCTCTGGAGGCTTGATCACCGAGCCCAAACGCATCGAGCCACGGAAAACTGGAGTCTGAAGCATCTGCTTGATGTAGTGCGACTTACGACCGCCTTCAGGGTGGGCATCAGCTTCATCAGTACTGTTTTTGTCGCTTCGTTGCGACGAAGTGCGGCGCTTCTGACTACTCGAGCGACGACCGAAGCTCGCGTCACTGCCACGCTGAGTATCTGTCGCGTGCGCATCGTCGTCATCCGCCTTTGCCTTCTCTTCACTCGAAGCCGCCGTTGAAGCTGCAGCCGTTTCGGCAACTGAGGTTGGAGAGTTAGCCACAGCGGAAGGCGAGCCAAGCGACTTGCCGTGCTTCGGAATCGGAGACCATGGAGCACAGCGCTTGCAGAGACGCTGAAGCACCGCATTGCTCTCCGTTGGGGACTTGATCATGAGGATTTCGTCGATTACATCCTTCAACAAGTTGGCGTAGATCTTGAGCGACGGGATGTCCTGGTCGGCGCGAATCAAGAGCTGAGGCAACGAGCGTCCGTTTGTCTCATCGAACATATCGTACATGAGTGGACTCTCCTGGGAACGGGAGCACTCGACATCCTTGAGAACAAACGCGATCGCTGGGACGATGTGGATGAGCAACATGTCAAATGACGAGCGCTGTTCCAAAGCGGTAAGGTACTTCTGCATGAGAGCACCCTCGTGGAGCTTGGCATCGATTTCTGGATCATTTAAGTGAACCAACGCGTGGAGGTGCTTGGCCACCGCGATTTCGACAGACGAAGGAAGACCAACGTTCAAGTATTCACAGAATCGCTGAGCAGTTGAGCGAGCCACCTCACGGACCGTCGACCACAACGAATCGCCCCGCGACAGCGAAACAAGGTTGTACATTGTGTTGTCCATGGCAGACTGTCGCGGAGAAGCAGGGTACATGTCGGCACTACCCGGGTACGAGAGCATGTGGTTGTTGTTCTGTGGCGACAAGTCCATCGAGTGCTCTGGACCAGATGATCGATCGGAATCCATGCCGTGCTTCTTGAACAAAAGCAAGAGTTCAGTTGCAACCTGAACGTTCAGACCTATGTGACACCAGCAAGCATCATTAGCATCTCTTCATAGTCATTGTGATTTCAACAAGACGTACAGCCAGCAACGTCGGTGATCTTCTTGGAGCGCACAGCCTCCAACTCGAAGAGCGCGTTGTCGAAGAAATCGTTGATGGTCGGAGTCAACTTGCTCAGCTCCTCCAAGAGCATGAACTGGAGGAAGTTGTGATAACCGTGAGTCATCGACTCGAACCCACGAATCGTGCCAAACTGGTCACGAACGAAATACTTGGACAAATACACGCCACCTTCACGACGAATGAATGCACCGAGACGATCAGCCTGATTTGCCTGAAGCATATCGACAACCAAGTACGCAGCATTCTCAACAGCAGCGACACTGAGCGCCTGCTCAGGGTCCACACGCGTGGCCTTAGCGAGAACGGGCACGATGATCTCCATAGCATCGTTGCGTCCTGTGATCGGATGAACGCTTTCGTACGACTGGAGAATCAACGTGAGCATATACTTGATCGTGTTCGAGTACATGTGCGGCATGATGCGCGGCAAGAATCGACGCAGAACGTTCGTGACGTAGCCATCTTCAAGGCAGAAGCCATCATGAAGTCGCACCAAGGCCTTGCTGAAGAACAACAGCTGCATCTCGTCAAGTGGTGCTGGGTTGTCAAAGATCGAGTAGAGCAAATCCCACTTCTTGACATCGTTGCCCTCCTGGCAGCCGAACACCGCATTCACACACGCCGATCCCGACGAGGAATCGGACGAGAACGACTCGTACAAGTCCTCTTCTCCCGTGTACAGCTTCATAATAATCTCGGAGCAGACAAAGTAGTTCTTGTAGTATCCGTACTCTTCGTGAGGCTCACCATCAAATACCGGTGGCTTGACAAACTCCTTCAGCACAGCTTCCACGGTGTCAGGCTGCATGAGCCAGAGACGCACGTCCGAGTCGGCGTCGTCCAGGACTTCGAGGATCGGGTCGATCGCCATGTTGAGGAACGTGTCAAGCGTGAGCTTCTTCTCGTGGAATCCCAATGGGTCGTCGGTGAGCGCCGTGAGCGAGCGACGGCGATACAAGTCCGCGTCATCGAGGAACTTGGAGAGACTGCCAGAGCGTCCACCGCGATTCGTCACAACCTCCATTTCGTTCACTGGATACGTCATTGTGGGGGGCACAGAGGGTGGCGTGACGGCCGAGAACAACTCGGGCTTCTCTTCTTCCTCATCGTCTTCCTCTTCGTCCTCATCAGTACTCGTGGCGGTCGCTTCGGCGTCCACCGAGACTTCGTGCTCCTTGTCGTCGTCGTCCTCATCGTCGTCGTCACCCTCCTTCTCGTCGTCCGCCGCAGACGCGTCACCGTCCAACTGGCTAGAATCGTTCGAGCGGCTCGAGTCCATGGGGTCCACCTCGAGGTCGTCATCGTCCTCCTCTTCGTCGTGCGCAGTGGGGGTCGAAGCGTCCACACTCTCGGACGCGGCCTCCTGGGCCATCGTGAGGTCCACATCAAACACCACCTCCGCTGCGGACGCCGCGTCCACCACCACGTTCGCCACTGCGACTGGCTGTGGTGCCTCTGTCTCCTCTTCGTCGTCTTCCTCTTCTTCCTTCTCCGTCTCCACCTCGTCACTGCCCTCCTCCTCTTTTTCCGTCGAGTCGCTGTCGACGTCCACATCCACTTCGGCGTCGTTGGCCTGCTTCGCGGCCTTGACGGGCTCAGCCGAGGCGGCGTCCACCGCCACGTCTTCCGCCACCTCCTTCTTGTCGCGTGGCGACAGCGTCGGCTCCAGCGGCGCCACGGCGAGCTCCGCGCGCTGGTTGTTCATGGGTTCCTCCATCTTCACCCACACAGTGGACGCTGACTGTGGCCGCTGACTGTGACCGCGCCACTCTGCGACCCCAGCCGTGTTCTGCGTCGAGGGAGAGAGCCACTGTTCCTACGCGCTGATTGGCTGAAATCCACACGCTCAACTGGCGCAGAGAGAGCCAGCTGCCACTTCAAGCCCTAACCTCGTGTCACCAACTGAGCACTGCTCGCGGTGCAAAACAAGGTGGGATGTAGAGAACTGATTTAGAACGTCCAGAATCGTACACTAGCAAAATAGAAAACACAAATGCCTAAAATTTAGGGAGAAGACATGCAAAAAAGTTTAGGTTGTATTGTCCATTTCACAAATTTTGCCAGCCTAATTAGACCTCTTATACTGAGTATAAACCTTATTCGGAGGTCGCCAATTCTTTGATCTGACAACCCTTATTCGGACCATATGTTCCACGTATAAGGAATGTGATTTGCTGAAATGAGCCCATAGAGATGCTTCCACTTCGGATGCAGGAAAGCATGAGAAGCGAATGGCGATGGATATGAAGCAGTTGAGATGTGTTCTCATGTGCGCGTAGACTGCCGCATATAGCCACCAGCAAGGCATGTAGGAAAAAAAGACGAATCCGCGATAGTGTCACTATGCGCGCGTTCGATTATATCACGTCTAGTAGTTGTGAAAAACCGCGACGCCGGCGCTTCATGATGCATCACATGGGACGCGAAGGCAAGGCGCTGTAAGATGAGAAACTCTTGTGATGGATCGAGAAGGTACGTTGTACCATGACATCAATGAGGATACCGCACATAGACATGAGAGCGAGAGGTCTCTCTTTATCGGCGCTTCAGATGCTCAGGCCTTGTCAGGATAAGAAATTCAAGTCCGAATGGCCGCGAATTCACGGCCAAACTGAGCACTCGGTGATAGATCGACTCCGCGAATCGTTAAATACTCTTCGTTCATTGGTTAAAAATGACACATTTTCCCAAATCTGTCGGTACACTGAGTCTAAAGAGTACATTATACCTACCCCTATCCTTAGTCTGACTTGTTAAACTGAGCAAAACAGTCCGATTTGGCCAAAGTGCGTGAAATCGACAATATGCTGTGAGTGAGCTTCTCGCTGCGAGGTAATCACTGACCTTCTTCAAATACGGTCTTGTTAAGTATTTTACGTATCACATGTGAAGTCGCCCATAATATCATAATTTTTGGCTTGTCCATCGCATATTTTTCACGATCTCATGGGCTCTCTAACGAACAAATAACTTCACTTGTCATTAAATAGGTTTAATTTTGCGTGTTGAATGCGTGTGCAAAGTGTGACTTGATAGCTGGGATATTTGTTTTTCGTCCGAGTTTAGGTTGGGTAGGTAGTGTAGTGTTTGGTGTTTAGTTATTGCGGGCATGGTTTCTGGCGCATCGATGGATGCATTGCGCAGTTGTTTGTATGTATTTCTGAGTGAATTGGTGTTGAATGTGTTTGATTTTGCGTGTTGAATGCGTGTGCAAAGTGTGACTTGATAGCTGGGATATTTGTTTTTCGTCCGAGTTTGGGTTGGGTAGGTAGTGTAGTGTTTGGTGTTTAGTTATTGCGGGCATGGTTTCTGGCGCATCGATGGATGCATTGCGCAGTTGTTTGTATGTATTTCTGAGTGAATTGGTGTTGAATGTGTTTGATTTTGCGTGTTGAATGCGTGTGCAAAGTGTGACTTGATAGCTGGGATATTTGTTTTTCGTCCGAGTTTGGGTTGGGTAGGTAGTGTAGTGTTTGGTGTTTAGTTATTGCGGGCATGTTTTCTGGCGCATCGATGGATGCATTGCGCAGTTGTTTGTATGTATTTCTGAGTGAATTGGTGTTGAATGTGTTTGATTTTGCGTGTTGAATGCGTGTGCAAAGTGTGACTTGATAGCTGGGATATTTGTTTTTCGTCCGAGTTTGGGTTGGGTAGGTAGTGTAGTGTTTGGTGTTTAGTTATTGCGGGCATGTTTTCTGGCGCATCGATGGATGATGCATTGCCTTTTCCAGAATAGACTTTGAGTCTGAACATTTTCTAGCTGTGACAGTGAAATGTTCACTCAACCTACGCAATACGACGTTCTGAAATAATAAGTAGGACTCAACTTTGTTCACCACTTGTATTTATTGTTTAGGTACATTCTTGTTTCACTATCACCGGATGCGGTCGCGCGGCGTGTCCATCTGTTGGATGGCTAGGCCAGGCTTTCTCCGTTTTCTGGTGTTGTTTGTCCGCATTGAACGCCCGGCGTCTCTCAACCTCCTGCGTGCGAGTCAAGTAAAGTGACGGTCAGTCAAACGGTGGTCTGTGGATGGAGAAACTGCACTCACCACCGAGTTCTGGCATGTCTGATGTCGGTATGTTGGACTCGCTCATGATCCAGTGAGCGCTGAAGGCGATCGACGTTCTCCTGAAGGTGGTCGGCTCTCTCGCGCTCTCTTCGATGGTTTTTTTCACGTGCACCCACAAGCTCTTTGTGATGTAGCGCCCTCCAAAAAGTGGCCCCCCGTCCATCTCCCCTCGCGTCTGGTCCCAGAGTTTTCCCTCCCGCCAGCGGTACAGGCATAAAATACGACCAAGGTTCCCAGGTCTGGGTTGAGTCCAGTTTTCCCAGCCCCATTCCCAGGGATGGGATGGACAATTTCCCAACCCCATTCCCAGGATTGGATCCCAGCCTAGCTGGGATCCTCAAGGATTTTCCCAGGGTGCCCCAGGCTGGGCATAGTCAGGACAGGGTAGCAGTGGTCAGGTTGTAGACACTTCGTATCAGTTAAGAGGGGGTCCAAGAGGGACCTCCTCCACCAACAGAGACTTCTCCTTTTGCCACGTCAGACTCAAGTGACTTGGTCTCTGCGCGCGTATCGGGTCTGCCGCCGCGGTACAAGGTAAGCTTGCGTGTCTAAGTACTACATTTAGTAGTTGGCATCTGTGTGTATTTTTCCAGCCCCCTGGGTCTGAGGCGCATTAGGTGGAGCAAAACCCCTGTGTTCTGCTGAGGAATCTGGCTCGCCAGAGTAACTTAGCCTTCATATTAACCCCGTATCAGCTGGTTCACGCCAGCTGGACGCTTTATATTTGCTTGAGAGTATTAAAAGAGGTCGAGGACCCGATTGTTAGCTGGGGAGCCGAGTAATACTCCGCTCCCAGCTTGTGTGTATATAAAGTCGTCTGAGACTTGCGTTTCCCAACAACTAGCGGGCTTCCCAAGCTTGACTGAGTCTGTCAGTGGTAGAGTTAAACCTACTTCCTGCACGTAGACCATCAGATAGGTGCCGTAAAGCATCAAAGGGCTGCTAATAAAGGGTACACAACGTGAGTTACTGGCCATAAGTATCGTTATTTCCCATTAACTTTACCGTGGCAAACTAGAACTGGTTAGCGCGACCCCTTCGCTGGACGGTTCCTAGTTAGTTTTCAGCCTATCTACATTGCATCTGGGAAAATTCCCAATCCACTCCATCACATCTTTTAGGGTGATTACCTCCTGACGGAGCTTGCGGCTGGCGTCGGCCGCCTCGATGTAGCGTTTGTCGTGGGCTCCTGCGCTTGCTGCATCTCCCGGGAATGGTCGTCATTACTGTGGGTGGCACCTGAGTCCACCAACATTCGGAGTTGACGACCTTGAACGGTTGCATCCAAAATCAACAGACCACTGCCATCGACTAAGGCAATACCGAGAAAGATCTCCATGGCACAGACAGACGGACCAATTCCAGAGCGCAGAGTAGTATCAGTCTCCTTGATAGCAAACTCGATAGGAGATTAGAAACGGAGGTTGCGCATGGAGATTCAGATACAAAGGTTCGACGGACACTCCATTTACATTCGTCGAGCGTACCCGATTCCCTTACCTTTTTTTTTTGACACTTGAAGATCTGATGGCCTGGTTCACGACAGTAGAAGTACAGTCCTTGACGTCAACAGTCCTCCTACGATGGACGAGCCGACACCATGAAGACATTCATAGTCTCTGGACTACTTCCATGCGGAGACTTGACGCGACGAGACTCTTGTCCACCACCATAATGCGCGCGTTTGACGGATTGCGAAGCAGATATAGCTTTAGTAAGCGTTTCACAGCGTAGGTAGTTCACGTCCTTGCGCGTCTCAGGCTTAAGACCTGCAACAAAAAATGATCCACCTTGTCGAGTTGAGACATTTCTCGGACTTGCACAATGATCTTACGAGAGCAAGTCAATGTGTGGAGCCACCTAACTGAAACCGCGAGAGATGGTCTGGTTTCTGGTTGATGGAGACGACAGCAGGACGTCCACTATACCCCCCCCCCCTCTCGCAACGTTCATCTCTTCTGTTGCCATCCCACATCTGGAGATCAGCCAACGATGAATTGCTTGCTTGCAACGGAAAAGCACCCGAGCACGCGAACACCACGAAAAGCACAACGAACGGCGTTGTGGTGTTCGTTGTGCTTTTCGTGGCGTTCGCGTAGCCAACTCAAAGTCACAAGTAACTGAAGCTGGATCCATCTCATCTACTGCGTGTCGAACACAGTTCGTAGACGCGCTGGGTCTTGGCAGAGGCAAGGACGTGGAAGACGGGGACGTAGTAGCCAGTATACGGATCGTAAATCATGACGACGACACACTACGTGAAACGCTTCTGATCGTCCCGTCGAGGAAGAGTTGCACTCGCTTGTTCATGAACAAGCGCATCAGACTTGAACGGCCCATCCCAGAATTCTTTGAAGCACCGGAGGCTTGCATCCAATCACCTCGTAGAACGAGAAGTTGAACAGGAGGAAAGGCATTTGCCCATCCTTGAGAAGAGAAAGCGGGGACGTTCTACCCGACCAATTGGATCATTCCCACCGAAACGATCTACGCACTTTGTTTGCTCTGTTCAGGACCTATTCTGGGAGAAGATCAACTCCAGCAAGCTGTCCGAAACCAGGAGGCCGATTCGCTCTCATCCTACACGACTCAATCGTTCGCTCTGAGAGTGGTCCAAGCGGTCACCTAAGGAATATTTCCGCCAAGACACGCATTGGTACATGAAACAGGAGGGATCATTTTCTTTCCACATCATGAATAGCGCAAAACTACGAATACCACAGCCGAAAACAACTCATGATGGCATGCGTCTCGTCATCGAAACAAAAATTCTCAACAGAAATACCCACACTGCTCCGGACCGCTGGTCCGAGTGCTACTCGCCCTGATGGACCAAGGAACAGAGCAATACCTCGCCGTGTCATCCAACACGCCTCCACGGCTTCAATTATGCTAATGCTAATTCCATTGAGGACGATGTCTTTGTTGGGCGGTAGAGCGCTTGCAATTAAGAGTGTACCCCCATCTGAACATTTCAGATAAGCGGCGCTGAGAGAGATGACCGGTAGACACGACTTCACAACGTCAATCCATGGCTTCAATGACAGAATTGTTCGAGTGACGAAAAATTTCTGCGATACTACCATGATTGGATTGCTCGAGCGCAGTATAATAGACTGTGCGGTTATTATAGTTGCTAGCGATAAATAAAGCGGACAATTACAGCGATACAGGCGCGAGTCAGACCCTTTTGATTCGACGTTTCTTGGTGGTTGTTCCCACAGCTGGTAAGGCTACCAAGTTGCGACAAGTTGATGAGACCTCACTCGGGATATTGTTGAAGCTCGCTCCACGACGTGTCTCGGATCGCGTGTCTCGGATTGACGAAGACCCCAGGACTCCTCGGCAAGATGTACTTGTCTGGGTGAAGTGAAATCGCAGTGTGGCGGAAACATCGTTTGCTCTTGTTGCTTCCGAGAATAACCATGTGTCAATCATGCCACAACTGCCACCAAACATGAGATTCTGCGTAGTGGCGTTTATGGTCTCGTCCCACAAGCTCATTGAACAGTTGTTGGTCATCCCAACCGCAGCAGATTTGAAAGATGGAAAATAGATTTGAATAGAGTATACAATTCGATCAAAGTTACCGTTTCAGGCTGTTGGGTGAGAATGACGTTGACGTTAAAACAGACCCTAAACTTTGCCCGATGCTGAATCGTGGGCTGATTGTCGACAAGCATGGACAATTCACAGCGCAGCGTGGTGGGTGACAGGATCTCATTGACGACTATCCTGATCCAATAAGCCTGGAGGAGCCCGTCATCCGCGGCGATGAACTCTGCGGCGGTACTTGACTGTGCAACGACGGTCTGCTTGGTGGAGCCCCACATGATTGGAGCATCAAACAGTTGGATGACGTATCCTGATACTGACTTGAGGTCTTCGAGGTCGTTGGGCCAGTCTGCATCTGTCGCCAAGCAGAGATCTTGGCGCTTGGACGGCTTGAGGATGAGCTTGGCTTTGCGGGTGGCGTCAAGATGACGGACGAGATACTTCACGGCGTCCCATGCAGCACGACGGGGCTTTGCACAGTGACGATCAATCTGGTTGACGGCAAACATGATGTATGACCGAGACACGCGCGCAAGATATAGTAAGCTCCCAAAAGCAACTCGTCCACCTCTCTCGGGCTCGGTACGTCGCTCAGCGTGTCGAGTCTCGTGTTCAGCAACATCGACGTGTACGTTGGGCGGCACGGGTGCATTCCGAACGATGTAGCAGCTCATCCACTTAAGCATCCTGCAAGATTGCCACGGCGGATGTAGACAGCCTCTCGATCCGGATGCCTAGAACGTGCACAGGCACGCCCATGTCCTTCACCTGAAATTCGGCATGGTGAGCGGCCATGAGGTTGAGGACTTGGGCTTCGGCTGGGAACGCGATCAAGATGTCGTCTACATAAAGACACACAAACAAAAATCCGTTAGCAATGTGCATAAAGTACAAGCACGCGTCACCTGTGGTTCCTTGCAGCTCGTAGCTCTTCATGAATTTGTCGATAAAGGGATTCTGCTCACGACCAGCCTGCTTCAATCCGTAGACGGCCTACTTGAGTCGCCAGACTTTGTGCTTTTGAAGATATCACATTGGATTCAGAGGTCAGCTCTAAAAGTTATTACTAGACTTCGAACAGCGAAGTGCAAATGAGAAACTTGCAGAGCGGGTTCATGAACTAATCTGAGTAGCGGTTGATGCAGTATGTGGATTGTTTAACCAGGGTGTACCTGGCGTGCCTCCATGTCGATCATTTTGGCCCAACACTATTGACTTCCAAATACAGGTAGGGCTCTGAATATTTAGCCACAAAGTAATATATCACAAATCAACTGGCTGACTGCTCGTTCAGGTACTTCAAATGGACATTCCTTTCACATCGACAGACCCACACTGCTCCGGACCACGGCTCCGACTGCCGATTTTTCGTTCGCTTGGCACGCACAAACGCCCACACACTGCTCCGGACCACGGCTCCGACTGCCGATTTTTCGTTCGCTTGGCACGCACAAACGCCCACACACTGCTCCGGACCACGGCTCCGACTGCCGATTTTTCGTTCGCTTGGCACGCACAAACGCCCACACACTGCTCCGGACCACGGCTCCGACTGCCGATTTTTCGTTCGCTTGGCACGCACAAACGCCCACACACTGCTCCGGACCACGGCTCCGACTGCCGATTTTTCGTTCGCTTGGCACGCACAAACGCCCACACACTGCTCCGGACCACGGCTCCGACTGCCGATTTTTCGTTCGCTTGGCACGCACAAACGCCCACACACTGCTCCGGACCACGGCTCCGACTGCCGATTTTTCGTTCGCTTGGCACGCACAAACGCCCACACACTGCTCCGGACCACGGCTCCGACTGCCGATTTTTCGTTCGCTTGGCACGCACAAACGCCCACACTGCTCCGGACCACGGCTCCGACTGCGATTTTCGTTCGCTTGGCACGCACAAACGCCCACACACTGCGGACCACGGGACTGCCACGTCGCTTGGCACGCACACAAACGCCCACACACTGCTCCGGACCACGGCTCCGACTGCCGATTTTTCGTTCGCTTGGCACGCACAAACGCCCACACACTGCTCCGGACCACGGCTCCGACTGCCGATTTTTCGTTCGCTTGGCACGCACAAACGCCCACACACTGCTCCGGACCACGGCTCCGACTGCCGATTTTTCGTTCGCTTGGCACGCACAAACGCCCACACACTGCTCCGGACCACGGCTCCGACTGCCGATTTTTCGTTCGCTTGGCACGCACAAACGCCCACACACTGCTCCGGACCACGGCTCCGACTGCCGATTTTTCGTTCGCTTGGCACGCACAAACGCCCACACACTGCTCCGGACCACGGCTCCGACTGCCGATTTTTCGTTCGCTTGGCACGCACAAACGCCCACACACTGCTCCGGACCACGGCTCCGACTGCCGATTTTTCGTTCGCTTGGCACGCACAAACGCCCACACACTGCTCCGGACCACGGCTCCGACTGCCGATTTTTCGTTCGCTTGGCACGCACAAACGCCCACACACTGCTCCGGACCACGGCTCCGACTGCCGATTTTTCGTTCGCTTGGCACGCACAAACGCCCACACACTGCTCCGGACCACGGCTCCGACTGCCGATTTTTCGTTCGCTTGGCACGCACAAACGCCCACACACTGCTCCGGACCACGGCTCCGACTGCCGATTTTTCGTTCGCTTGGCACGCACAAACGCCCACACACTGCTCCGGACCACGGCTCCGACTGCCGGGTGATCGAAGGGAAGCCAGTGACAGTGCTCCTTGATGGTGGATCAAATGTGAATTTGATTCGACCTGGACTTGGAAAGAAAGTTTTGGGAACGCGGCATGTGCAATTGGAGGCGTTCGACGGAAGTCTGCAGAGTCAAGAAGTGAAGAAGGTGCAAGCGAATGTGTCCATGGAGGGACACGTGTTCAAGGATCAGAATTTCACCGAGTGGAACAAGATGAGTGAGAAGCACGATGTCATTTTGGGAAAGCCATGGCATTATGAGTTCCAGCCAAATGTGAATTGGAGAACGAACGAAGTCTCGTTTCCAATTAATACCGAAATGGCAGAGGCGACTGCGACGAATGTTGTGATCGATTCCGTGATCGACGGTGATGAATTTACTCAACAAATGAAGAAAGGCGCGTACGAAGAAGTGTACAAGGTGAAGATATGTGCGGTAGTTGCCAAGGCGGCGCCTGATTTCGTTCAGCCGGTACTAGAAGAATTCTCCGATGTGTTCCCAGACACACTTCCGGATGAATTACCGCCAGAGCGCTCAGTAAATTTCGAGTTACAGATGAAGGAAGACGCGGAACCGAAGTCCAAAGGAATATATCGATTGTCGAAGACGGAGCATGATACATTGGAAGACTTCATTCAGGAAAAATTGCGCAAGGGTTGGATTGAGGTGTCAAATTCTCCTTGGGTCTCTAACATTTTTGGAGTTCCCAAGAAGGATCCTGCAACCAACACGATTCCAAAACGCGCAGAATGGCTGCGATCTGGTAATACGAAGATACCTATACGCTGGGTAATTGATTACCGATATGTGAATAGCCAAACTCGGGTTCCTCAGATTCCGCTTCCGCTCATTGACGAGTTATTCGACAAGATGCAAGGGTGCTCCATTTTTACGGTCATTGATTTGGCTCAAGGCTATCACCAAATGTTAGTCGCAAATGGCTCGCGACAATATACGGCCTTCCGTACACACAAGGAGACGTATCAATGGTGTGTAGCGCCTATGGGTTTGGCCGGAATGCCAGGCATTTGGTCACGTCTCATGCGATCTTTGTTCGACAAATTCGATTTTGTCGTCGTGTATTTGGATGACATCTGTATTTTTTCCAAGACGCAGTCCGATCATATCGATCATCTACGACAAGTTTGTGGAGTTCTACGCGAACAACGCCTGTACGCTCATCGTGACAAGTGCTCATTTGGGTTACCTTCAGTCGATTTTTTGGGACACACTGTGTCGAGTTCAGGGTTGTCGGTTGACACAAAGAAGACTCTCGCTATCGAGCAAATGAAGCCGCCGGAGTCCAAAAAATAGCTTCTTAGCTTTTTAGGACTTGCTGGATACTATCGACGCTTTATCTGTGATTTTGCTACTCATGCTTTGCCATTGAGTGCATTAACAAAGAAAGATGTTGAGTGGTGTTGGGGTCCAGAACAAGAGAAAGCGTTTCTGAGCTTGAAGTTGGCTTTGCAACAAGCCCCTGTGTTAAAGTTGCCAGATTTTTCGCAGAGATTTTTGGTGACAACCGACGCATCGGGGTTTTGCGTGGGTGCAGTTTTATCTCAGCGGTTCGGTGAAGATGATCATCCGATTGCGTTCTATTCGAAGAAACTTGGGCAACACGAGTTGAATTGGCCACCGCATGAGAAGGAATTACTTGCGATCAAGTTGGCGCTGGAAAAATGGCGACATTACCTCCATGGTCGGCCATTTGATGTCTACAAGGATAATTCCGCGTGTCGTTGGATGTTGCATCACCCCAAGGTTTCACCGAAACTGGCGCGTTTTCTCACATTTTTCTCTCAGTTCGACTTTGTGCTTCATCACGTGAGAGGTGTGCAGAACGTCGTAGCGGATGCATTATCCCGCCCAGGCGGTCAAGACTCGAGTGAAGATACTTCGTCGCCAAGTGTGCATGAATGCGACAGTGTGTGCCTTCAAATTGGCGCTACGACACGACGTCATTTTCGAATGGCATCAGAATTGCGTGAGTTACCCGAAACCGTAGCTCATGTCATTCTCGACGACGTGGACTTTCGGGGGGAGAGCCACCCTATCGGAATGAGGCAATTTCACTGGAAATTCAAGACTGATCAAGTCCACAATGTCGAGTATGTACTTGTCAGCACGCATCTGGATTCGAAGACGAAGAACGAATTTCAAGAAGGCTACGCAACGGATCCTAATTTTTGCGACGCTTGGAATGATACCGGGAAAAATGGAGAATCCAAGTTTGTGAAGATGAAAGGCCTGCTTTATCTTCAAACGGATCACAATGTCAAGCGGTTGTGCGTACCAAATAACGACAAGTTACGCACAAGTATCATCAGTGAGCAACATGATGGACCAGTGGCTGCACATCCGGGAATTCAGCGCACACAGTTCAAAGTTGCACAATGGTATTATTGGCCAACATTGGAGAAGGATGTTCGAGAGTACGTTTCTTCATGTGAAACTTGCATGCGATGGAAATCGAGCAGTCTCAAGAAGATCGGAAAATTGATGCCAATTCCCATTCCGAGCGAGTGTTGGGAAGTCGTTTCAATGGACTTCGTGGTGGGATTGCCAGTATCGAACGGCTACGATGCTATCTTAACGGTGATAGACAAGTTGTCAAAGCGCGCAAAGTACATTCCAAGTCACACCAAGGCTGATGCAGAAGACGTTGCCCGATCATTTTTTGATAGAGTCGTACGACATCATGGATTACCCCAAGTCATCATCAGTGATCGAGATTCCAAATTTACATCGAAGTTTTGGAAATCATTGATGAACCAGATGGGAGTCAAGTTGAGTATGACGACGGCTCATCGAGCTCAGAGTGACGGACAAACTGAACGTCAAAACTTGGTTCTTGAAGACGCATTGCGCTGTATGGTGTCATATCATGGCAATGACTGGGCAAACCATTTAAGTACCATTGAATATGCACATGCAACACTTGTCAGTTCGTCGACAAAATTATCGCCGTTTGCGATTGACACTGGAAGACAACCAAGGTCGATAACTCAGAATGAGTTGTCAAATTCCAGCCAAGAAATTCCATTGGTCGAATACGCTAAGAGATTCGTGGACGAACGCAAGAAGTTGGTTGAACTTGCACGCAAGAACTTGATCGCCGCTCAAGAAAGACAGAAGCAATACTACGACAAGAAGCGACGCGAAGTGGAGTTTGCAGAAGGAGATTTAGTTCTCTTGGATACCAAGAACTTGCCGTTGAGAGTTGCTGCAGAAGGCGCGGAAGAAAAGAAGAGCAAATTAGCTGCGCGACGTATCGGTCCATTTCGCATTATCAAGATGATCAACGATAATGTCGCGAAACTGGAGTTGCCTGCGAATCTGTCGCGACTTCATCCGACGTTCAATGTCGAGCTATTGACGCATTATGTGCCAAGTCCGGATAAATTCGAGACAAGACCTACGTCTAAAGCCGCACCAATTATCATCGATGAAGAGACTGGCGAAAAGACGTACGTCATCGAAAAGCTCTTGGAATTTCGCCAAGTCCGGCGCAGACGTGAATGGTTGATTAAGTGGGAAGGCTACCCGGAACACGAATGCACATGGGAACCGGAAAAAGACCTCAAGCATGTTTCGCATTGGGCGGATTTGGTCGAAGATTTCGAAAACCGCCAACGCGAAGTCAAGTCCGGGGGGATGTCATAGTTCACCTGCCATAAGGCATGACTCGTATAAGTTCGACTTCAAGTTGGACTTATCCGTTGATGTAATCATCGACGTGACAAGTTCTGATTGGCGGAATAATCCAGCCAATCAGATTTATATGTTCAAGCGTTACGTAAACTATATATGACGTGTATATATTCTGTCCATTGATTGGCTAGTAAATGAATGGACAGAAGATAGTGTCGGCTTAGAGGTAGCAGCAGCGAACTAAGTCCCGATCAATTCACTTTGCATTTTACCAACTCCACAACACGCTGGAAGCTTTTCTTGATGAACCCGAACATGTATTCGATGGGGTTGAAAAACGGGCAGTACGCATGAAGGGAGATTGGTACCACACCGACACTTCGCAAGTAGTTGACGATATCCGGATGTCGATGAATGGACGCACCATCGACATTTCCACGCTTCGAGTGCACGAAAGTCTGGCAACACTCCACGAACTTGATCCGATCAAACGTGCCTGCGGTGTCAAAGTGATCGATCAGTCCATTCACACCAATGAACGCAAGGAGGGAAACCCTTGGTTTGCGCTGGAAATCACCCCGAATGGCGAGTGTCTTGCCTTTCAGAGAGTAACCTCTCTTTCGGACCATATCACGGTTGTCGAACGAGACTTCGTCAAGAAAGACGAGATTCTGGTGACTCCAGTCGATGCTGCTCAGCTCCTCCACGAAGCGGAAAACGTCTCGCTCCTTAATGTGCATGGCTCTTCGTTCCAAAACCTTCCATGTCAGACCTTGCTCGTTGTTGATTCTCCACACTGTTGATACCGACATGGTGTGCCCATACACGCGCTTGAATTCCGGTTGCGCTTCGTCGAGATACGACAGCGGCTTCTCCGTGAAGTAGTTAAAAATCCACTTGCGATGCTCTTCGTTGTACTTGCTCTTCCTGGTGCTGCTGGCTCACTCATAGATGCCTAGCGTCTCGTAGGTCCGGATCCAGTTGCTTATGGTGTGAACGGACTTGCAGTACAGCTCTGCTAGCTCCTATGCTTCAATCCCAGCCTGTAGTACCCATACAAGCAGTGGTACACGGTGTTCTTGTGCGCGTGTTGCCTCTTGACCACTTCCTCCGTCTTCGTGTGAGAGGAGAGCCCTCACACTCACACGGGGCTAACTCACTAACAGAGAGTTAGACCCGTATGTATTTCAGCCAATCATGTATCATTCATCATTTATTTTTGACAATGGGATAATTGGAAAGGCACAAACCACAATAGTGGGCAAAATGCAAACGGATGTCGATATGCATCGCTCGTGATTGATATCCGTTTTTATTGGCGATGTGAATTGAGGTCGCTTCGTCCAACACAACACCGAATCCCATGAGCAAGTCACGGAGCCACACCTCCTATACTTCTGTACCTCCTTGTAATAGAGCATGCTGCGAGCCAGCTTGGTAACGGTGAGGTTTATACCCTCTGTTGGAGTGCGTTCGGGGTTGCCGTCTGATGGACAACCCCATGCTCGCGACAGAAGGATGCAAACTTCTTGAACACATATTCACCACCGTTGTCCGAACAAAACACCTTGAGCTTGGTGTTGAGTTGGACCTCCGTCAGCTGCTTGTATCGAACAATTGTTCATAGACCTGATTCTTGTTCTTCAAGACGTAGACAGTGATGTGTCGGTGATATCCTCATTGAAGGTAGCAACCACGCCTTTGCTGATCACTGCAGGGACTGATAGGAGAAGTTTGTCCAAACCGGAAACGTAGAAATTATTCGTCAGGGTGATGGTCTTGGTGATGGTCTTGGCGTGAGGGAGAATCTGCTTGACTGAACCGACACCAAGAGTCTTCAGGTGTGCGCCGTCAGTCACGTTAACCGTCATTGACTGTGAGATCAGGCGGTACAACTAAAAGTCATCAAGTGAAAACGACATGTGGCTACTCCACCACTATCCAAGACCACGATGTCGATACTCCATCGCCCACGGAGAACACAAACTTATCCTGGCTCCTAGGTGCGGCATCCGATCGGCAGTCAGGTTGCCTGTGGCCGCACCTGTTACATTTGGAGCACGCCATTAAACCTACCAGCTCTCGTGCCAGGCTGGCCACCACCACGCTGACCACAAATTCCATTCCCACCACGATCGACGCGAAGAGCAATCTCATGTGACTCACAACGTTGGCAGGCCTATACTCGCGATGCAGCATCTCCTTCGCATCGGAAAGCATCACACCGTTGACATTCTCGATAATCTTTATCATGAAGTCATACTCCGTATACAACCCAAAAGCTTCTCCTCGTCACCCAAAGGGCCATCCATAGCAGCAAGGCTCATGCAGAGGTTATCAAACATACGAGATGGTTGATGGTCGAGTAGGTTGTCACCGGTCGGCATCTCGAACCCATGGAGCTGACGACGGAGTTTGTGAATGGTGCTGGTGGAGCAGATAGCTGGTCTTTGGCTCCGGCTGGTCGCTGTTGCACATTCACTGTCAGGTGCAGGGGACGAATGAAGCATGGGGAACATCGAATCAACGGTGACGGCGAGGACGACGAAGCCGAAGGCGGCGTCGGCAATGAGACAGTGACTTTGAGCACAGCGACAAAGTTGCGACAGAACCATTGAACACGGCGGTGTCGAGAGAGAGGACGTCCCATGGTCGCCGTCTTTGGGAGGAGAGGCTGTGCATACACGCGTGGTACAGCTCGTGAGCTCATCATGTTGCGGAAAGTATTGTCTGCGCGGTAAAGAGAAGACCGTTGAGAAGCTCGTGAACTCCTTGAACATGATGAGTAAGGAAGCGCGTAGAACCAGCATGCTGACGGCAGTAGCAAACAGTTCGGGTGCGGTTGGAACAATACGGCAACGGGGAGATGGAGAGCGCGATCGCTACGTGTACCTCCTTCCATTCTGCGGTGAAGTATGTAAAGAAGCCTTTGTGAATGCGTATGAGCTCTCGGATTGGAGTTTGAAGACTGCACGCCAGCAGGTGAGGCGAGGCGAGGCTTTCGTGTGTGGGCACAAGAACGTGAAAAACAAAAACGCTGTATCACTGGATCACGACCACGCTGTCAACTGGTTTCGTGGATTTGCTTCGGTCGTCGGTGAAGTAGTACCCATTCGCTTTCGTCGCCAGCGCAAACAGAACGGTGTTGTTGAGCGCTACGTCACCCGCGAGTCATTCACACTGCTGCCTTCGAACTTCACGTGGGAGAAGTTGTACACAGAATATCAAGCTTACTGTGAGACACAAGCGGTTACGGCGGCGTTTCCGTCATGCAACTCGTTCTATAAAATCCTGAAGCGACGTTGCAGAGACATCAGAATTCGATCACCAAGATCAAACGTTTGCGACGTGTGTGCGATCTACCGTAACGTCTCGTCAAGGAACCCGACTGCCGAAGAGATGGAGAGCCTTGGCGTCCATGCATTGGACGCTCGTGTGATGAGGCAACAGTACTCGAAGGATGCAGGACTTGCAACAGGCTTTCACTATGTCTCAACCATCGATTACGCTCAGAACTTGGCTCTCCCTCACGTCGAATCAACCCCATCGTCATGGTACTTTTTGTCTCTCATTTGGGTGTCTCTTTTCGGCATTCTGTGATGTAGCGCCCTCCAAAAAGTGGCCCCCCCGTCCATCTCCCCTCACGTTCGGCCCCAGGGTTTCCCCTCCCGCCAGCGGTACAGGCAGAAAATACGACCAAGGTTCCCAGGTCTGGGTTGAGTCCAGTTTTCCCAGCCCCGTTCCCAGGGCTGGGATGGACAATTTCCCAACCCCATTCCCAGGATTGGATCCCAGCCTAGCTGGGATCCTCAAGGATTTTCCCAGGGTGCCCCAGGCTGGGCATAGTCAGGACAGGGTAGCAGTAGTCAGTTTGTAGACACTTCGTATCAGTTAAGGGGGGGGGGGTCCCTCTGGACCTCCCTCCACCAACAGAGACTTCTCCTTTTGCCACGTCAGACTCAAGTGACTTTGGTTCCTGCGCGCGTATCGGGCCTGCTGCCGCGGTACAAGGTAAGCTTGCGTGTCTAAGTACTAGTAGTTGGCATCTGTGTGTATTTTCCCAGCCCCCTGGGTCTGAGGCGCATTAGGTGGAGCAAAGCCCTGTGTTCTGCTGAGGAATCTGGCTCGCCAGAGTAACTTAGCCTTCATATCAACCCCGTATCAGCTGGTTCACGCCAGCTGGACGCTTTATATTTGTTTGAGAGTGTTAAAAGAGGTCGAGGACCCGATTGTTAGCTGGGGAGCCGAGTAATACTCCGCTCCCAGCTTGTGTGTATATAAAGTCGTCTAAGACTTGTGTTTCCCAACAAATAGCTGAGCTCCCCAAGCTTGACTGAGTCTGTCAGTGGTAGAGTTAAACCTACTTCCTGCACGTAGACCATCAGATAGGTGCCGTAAAGCATCAAAGGGCTGCTAATAAAGGGTACACAACGTGAGTTACTGGCCATAAGTATCGTTTTTTCCCATTAACTTTACCGTGGCAAACTAGAACTGGTTAGCGCGACCCCTTCGCTGGACGGTTCCTAGTTAGTTTTCAGCCTATCTATATTGCGTCTGGGATAATTCCCAAACCACTCCATCACAATTCACTCTCAAAATACCAAGCAACAATACAACTACGTCTACTCCGAACGGACCGCGGGAAAAGGCAGCAATGAGGTCATATCGATGCTTCACCATCATGCCCTCTTCGAGGGTTTTTTCTCCGCTGATTCGGTGTGGACTATCTACGCTGATAATTGCGGTGGCCAGAACAAAAATGGCCATCTATTGCGCTATCTTCTACTTCTCGTGGACAGTGGACGCTTGAAAAGAGCGAACTTGTACTTCCTGGTGAAAGGTCACACAAAGAATCACTGTGACGGTGGTTTTGGCTTGGTCAAGAGGGCGTATGCGAAACGTGACCTATACACAATTAGTCAAGTGACCGATGTCGTCGAAGCCTCAGCTACCACGAACAAGGCAATCTGTGTCGAAGATCAGCAAGGTGTGTTCAAAGACTGGAAAGCGCTACAGTCAGTGTACCGAGACGTGAAGGGAATTCAGAAGTTCCAGCTCTTTAGTATCGACTCTTCGAGTCCAGGTGTGGTGATGTGTCGGAAACGCCCTTCGTCTGAACCCGTGTGCCAGGACCTGCGAAAGCGCGGATGTGTTCCCACAAGCCCGGAGGGCTGGGCAACAGTGTGGTCATCTATCGAGCAGCTTCAGGCACCCATAGCGAATCCGAGAAGGTGTCTGATCTTCACAAAAAGATACTTCCCTTTATTCCAGAAGAATTCCGATCAAATCCGTTGTATCGCGCACCGACACCTGACGAAATAGAGACCGCCAAGTCCAGGAAGCGCCGACGTCTCCACAGTACTCCAACATTGGTTGACCGAATGCAACGACGACTTGACAGTACGTCAAGATTAGTCGATCGTGTGCTGCAGACTGAAGATGAGCAGAAGACAGGTGTTTAAAACAAGTTTCATTCATTTTATGTTTTTTATTACGTGTTTCTCCGCCGTTTTCACAACGATAGACCCTTGAATAGGTTTAAAACCGTATTCTGTCGATACAGCGCATAAAGTACTATCCGATGGTGTGTAAAAAAAAAAATCGAAATTTTTGAGCTGGGACGAGGTCGTCTGGGACATGGGCTGTGGCAAAGTCAAAATGTTGGATTCTGGCGCATGCAAGGGCTCATTCGACAGAGGAGATCACCTGCTACGTGTCGATACCAAAAACAGCGTTTTTTTTGATTTGGTCGTTAAGGGTGGTTTCGTTTTAAATTGACTCATATGCATGTGTTCAGTTAGCGGTTTTAAGAGGGGAGGTACAATATACTTTTCACGTTTTTTATTCTTCTTCTACATCCCCTCTCTTTTCAGTGACCGACCGACTCATCATCATCATCTTCTTCTTCATGCTCCATTGCTCTGGCTTTTGGCTTCCCAACTCCTTTATCATTCTTTCATTCTTATTTTATTATTATCATTGGTTGGCGAATGCAACTTGCAAATAAAAAAAAATAAAATAATGGAACTTTTCTCGATACATGACCCACCTTCTCGCGGCTCTGCTCTCGGTTCCTTGGGTATTCGACGATTATGATGGCGAGTGGGGTCCGACTGAAGTTGGGGCTATGCATGCAGACTCACCGCTCGATCTGTTTCTTTTCTTCTGTCCAAAGAATCTCTTACAACTAATCGCCAATTATAGCAACCGAAATGCTCCACCAAACACTTGTCCAACTATCTGTGGTGTGTGCAAGTTTGACAGGTTGATGGGTACATGCACTTTCCGAAACATGGGGGCCCTCATTCAAAAATGGATATGCGAGCTTTAAAGGGGTGGTCAATCGTGGAAACGTTCAGAGATGGATACATTCCAAGGCAATCCCTGTCATTCGACGAGTGCATGTTGCCTATTCATTCACATTACAATGGAATAAAATTATACCTGAAGGACAAATCTCTCAAGTGGGGAAAGATGGGTGGGTGTATCCTTTGGTGGTCTTGCCGGCAAACGTTACGAAAACTTTGCACTACAGACAGGCTAGATGAACAGATTGGCGGCTCAGAGTACGCATTATATCTTTGATCATCTCGAGGATCTCACACACCTCGCCTTGGAAACGCTCGAGGCCGAGCTTGTCCGAACCCTTGGATGTGTGCATAAGTACCAGTCACTTCTTCCACCACGCAAGTAGCACCCGTTCGACCCCATCGGTAGCGATATACCAGTTCTCATACTTTGGTTCAATCATTGACTTGACGGCTTTCACCACACAGCGGCGCTTGTCCGCCATGATTTTTGTTGAGCCCGCCAAATCAGGCGAGACTCAGCGGATATTCACCAAGAACGCGTTCAGTGTGATGTAGCGCCCTCCGAAAAGTGGCCCCCGTCCATCCCCCCTCTCACACCTGGTTCCAAACAAGCCCTCGTCCGTCAGCTGTCTTGCAGAAGAGGCAGCTCAGGGCTGAGATTGGTTGGGTTTTCCCTGGGGTATTTCCCAGGGTTGGGATGTTCGAGCTCCAGACCAGTTTCCCAAGGGTTGGATCCCAGCCTAGCTGGGATCCTCAAGGATTTTCCCAGGGTGCCCCAGGCTGGGCATAGTCAGGACAGGGTAGCAGTAGTCAGTTTGTAGACACTTCGTATCAGTTAAGGGGGGGGGGGGTCCCTCTGGACCTCCCTCCACCAACAGAGACTTCTCCTTTTGCCACGTCAGACTCAAGTGACTTGGTCCCTGCGCGCGTATCGGGTCTGCCGCCGCGGTACAAGGTAAGCTTGCGTGTCTAAGTACTAGTAGTTGGCACCTGGGTGTGTATTTCCCAACCCCCTGGGTCTGAGACACATTAGGTGGAGCAAAACCCCTGTGTTCTGCTGAGGAATCTGGCTCGCCAGAGTAACTTAGCCTTCATATTAACCCCGTATCAGCTGGTTCACGCCAGCTGGACGCTATATTTGCTTGAGAGTGTTAAAAGAGGTCGAGGACCCCGATTGTTAGCTGGGGAGCCGAGTAATACTCCGCTCCCAGCTTGTGTGTATATAAAGTCGTCTGAGACTTGCGTTTCCCAACAACTAGCTGAGCTCCCCAAGCTTGACTGAGTCTGTCAGTGGTAGAGTTAAACCTACTTCCTGCACGTAGACCATCAGATGGTGCCGTAAAGCATCAAAGGGCTGCTAATAAAGGGTACACAACGTGAGTTACTGGCCATAAGTATCGTTTTTTCCCATTAACTTTACCGTGGCAAACTAGAACTGGTTAGCGCGACCCCTTCGCTGGACGGTTCTTAGTTGGTTTTTAGCCTATCTACATTGCGTCTGGGAAAATTCCCAACCTACTCCATCACACTGCGCCTCCTCACAAGTTGTCATCATGCCAAACGTCTTGAGTCACCGGTTCATTTTTGATGATCTAGTACAAAGCTCATTCGTCTGGTCGTCGTTCTTCTGCCATCCCACAAGCTCCTCGCATGAGCTGTCGTACTCAATAGCACGACGACCGGCAGAGGATACGCATACCGAATCATTCTGTAACACTTTCGGTTTTTCGGCAACACTTTCGGTATGTCGAGGAAGAGGGAAATTTACGAATTACCGTTCATTTCGAAAATTTGAAAATGGCCAAGTTTTGAGAATTCATCGTCAAGCCTTCCTGGCCTCTCATTTTCGGGACAAGTGCTCACGAGGGAGAAGCGACAATGAGCTACGGAGCTGGATGATGGGATGAGTTACGGAGACTTTACGAACGTCACTCGTTCTCCTGAACCTCAACGCACGGTTCCACAGCGGTCGCCTCCAAAGAACCCAGTTGTAATGATTCCTGAAGGCATCCAGACGAGATCAATGAAGGAATGGAAGCGAGAGAAGCTGCGTCAGCAGCGTGGCGTCGCTTCCGAGAATGTGAATGCGAGTGTCGGTCAAAAGCGTGCCTTTGAGTCACCTGGTGACAGCGACTATGACGACTATGACGACGACGATGGAAACTTTGTCGATACGGCAAGTGTGCCATCAAAGCGCAAGGCCAACGAAAAGGCTCCGATGAAGAAGAAGCGCTGGACTGAACCTACTGTGAAAGCAAAAATGCGTGGTACACGCCACATTGACATCAATGCCGCCAATCGGAAGAGCAGTGCTCCCAGTTCCCGAAAGAAAATGTGTCTACCGAGTGGCTCGCAAGATGGCCGACCGAACGGCCGACCGAACGGCGGATCCTCTCTCTACCAGTGAAGCAAAGGATGACCATTCAATTCCTTTTGACATGCTTGGTGTGAGGGAGCCTCGTCAGAGGAATGGAGAGTTTGCCCGTATCGCTTTGTGTCACGAGAAGACTTTCACTCAGCAGTGAACGAGCCTGGCAAGGCAACGTTTCAACTTTTCAAGTCCGCACAACAACGAATGTCGCCAATCGTAACGCAAAAACTCAGGCGTAAAAAAAAATATCCGACACAGCCCAGTCACACTTTGCACACGCACGCACCACAGAAAATCAAACCAATTCGCCAAAAATTCAAACACAAATACCTACACACGCACCGATCCGTTTTTTATCGAGTTTTTGGATATGTAGGGTGTATGTGGGCTCAAGTAGCATCTGTCTTCCTTTTCTCAGAACACAAAACGTTACGCAAAACCTCACTAATAAAATGCCTAAAATGTACTAAATCTGCAAATATTTCGTAAATATCCTGGATGGATTTCGGGTTAATTGCCCCATTCTCATACAGTATCCCCTGAATTATAGTCACTATAGAAAATTACACATTATTAAAACCAGTCAAGTCAACCAACGAGTCGCCTAGATGCTCCGGTACTCTGTCCCTGCATTAAACTGTATATTTCACCAAGCAATTTGCTTCGCTACTGACCACCTCTGATGTAACCGACCCTAGCAGCAACCTAACAAAACCCTAACACAACCTAACGTAGCTAACCATGCAACGACCTGATAACTCTAGGGTTTATGATACAACGAACACGTCTCTATTATGATGATGTGATAGCTTCGACGAGATGCTCCAACACTATGAGTGAACCTCGTTTATCGAGAACATTGTTGTATTCGGTGCATTGTGCCGAATGAATGCATGAGGGACAACCGACAATACACGAGCACTCGTCCGCAATCGTCCACGCCTTGAACAAAATGGCGGGCAATGACCGAACAATTTCTTCAACAATGCCACTTCCCCCCTCGCGGTGCTCGTATATTGTGATGCGATTTGGCCTAGATACAGAGAGATATGGGTAGAAGAGAGAGTCAACAAGCAACGTGGAACACCTACCTTGATCGACGCTCGAAGGGGTTGTAGTGCTCGGAATCAATATCACCGGCATCACATAGCACGAAAAGCGGTACAACAGCCAACAGGAGGTGACCAACACCATGAAGCGCGCCACTCCAGACAAAGGAGGCACTTTCCACTCGCACACGCAACTCATTGGGGACTTCAAGCCAGAGAGCGTTTCCAAATCCCTGCATGGATGGGAGACTGAACTCGTTTGTGTGCAGCACGCGCATCGTCTTCTTCTCGAGTAGCGTCGAGCCAAAGACGC
Organism: Pythium oligandrum; assembly: GCA_020085045.1. Taxonomy (NCBI): domain Eukaryota; phylum Oomycota; class Peronosporomycetes; order Pythiales; family Pythiaceae; genus Pythium; species Pythium oligandrum. The sequence goes on along the minus strand of JAHRIK010000024.1, from coordinate 482,212 downwards.
TAGTGTTGACCGAGACTTGACCAAGACAGACGAACACTGGCTCTGGTGCCGATCCGATCCATTTCGTGCGCTCTTGCACTTTCACAACGTCGACTTCTGTCCAATCTCGACACGAAGTGAAGTACGTGAGTGGCTGATGACATCGGCGTGCAAACGCAATTTTCTGATCAACATCCAAGCGCGTGATGATGTACTCGCGGCCTTGATGGAGATACACGGCTGTGGGGTACACCTGAAAGAACACGCGCTCGCCTGGGATTTCGTCCAACAACACGTGCTCAGCGTCGTCCGTCAGCACTTTGTACACAATATCCGAGATGCAGCGTAGACTCAGTGATCGGATCTCTTTCGGAGCGCAGGAATGTACCCGATAGCCGCCACCATCGCCATTGCTTTGTCGATAGAGGTGCTGCCGCGAGAGCATATCACGTATGAGCTGAGGCACGCTGGCCGGTTCAGAATCTGCATCCGCAGATGCATCTACATCCGACCCGAAGATGAACCTGTCGACGTATTCGAGACCCGAACGGCGATCGTAGAGAGCATGTTCGTGGGCAGCGCAGAGGAGGTGAGGTGCCACAATCTTGGAGTTGTTGGGGTTTAAAGTCACAGCCTCTGGCTCCATCGTGAAGAGATCGCGACCGTGTCGTGCAAAATGCTGATCTAGCGGCGAGTCAAAGCACACGATGAGCGCCAGTGATTGCTGCGTATGCTTGCGTCCTGCTCGCCCTGCTTGTTGCCACAGCGATGCCACACTCGTAGGGAGACCCAAGTGCATCGAGCAATCGATTTCACCGATATCGATGCCGAGCTCGAGTGCGTTCGTAGCGATGACACCGAGCAGATCACCTTGAAAGAGCTGGCGCTCGATGCGACGCCTGTCTTCAGGAGAATACCCACCACGATACGAATGAACACGCTTGATCAATGCTCGCGTTTCCGCACGCTCCCCCAGGACCGAATGTGTCGACATGAGCACGAGTTCCGACAGTTTGCGCCCCTTACAGAAGAGGATGGTGTGGATCTCCTCTTCTACAAGCCTCGCGAAGATCTTGGCGCTTTGGAAAATAGAGCTGGTGCTATGGGACGAGATTTCCGACTTGTTTTCGTCGTTCGTCGCGTCAGTTGACATGACTTCTTCTATTAGTCGTTTGCGTTTTCGTGGTGTCGAGACGTTTGGCTTCGGGTCAGCAGTTTTCGTCACTGCACCCGTGTCATTTGCGGCCTTCGGGTTCCAGATACAGAATATTTTCTCGCCTGCCGACGCTCCATCTTGGGTGATCACACATAGCGGACGCTCATGGAAGAATGCGAAGTTTGGAGGTGCGTTCTCACTGTCTTGCGGCGGAAGCCTAGGAATCAGCATGCGGAAGTGCCCTTCCGGATTTCGTACAGTCGCTGAGCAGCAAATGACGCGCGGATTAGATCCATAGAGAGCGCAGAGTCGGAAAAAGCGGCGGAAGACGTTGGCGACGTGGGCGCCGAAGACACCGCGATACACATGAGCCTCGTCCACCACCACCAGTCTGCACGGCGATGGGTTCTGTGTGAGTTCTTTGGGTAATGCAATAAGGCAGCAGGAAAACAACTCACTTGAGATTCGCCAGGACGCGTTTCCACTGCGTGTGTTTGGGTAAGATGGACAAGTGCATGATGTCGGGGTTCGTGAGGAAGATCTGCGTTTTTCGAATGAGCATTGAGCGTGCTTTCATCGGTGTATCGCCATCCTACGAGGTGGTCAGTGTCATCCAGCATCTAATAGCAGAAGAGATCACATATCACGTACGAACGTCGCGCAGTAATGCTCGGGGAGTCCTGTGGCGTGAAGAAACTGTCGAAGGGACTTGATCTGGTCTTGTGCGAGTGCCTTGAGGGGCAAAAGAGTGAGCTAGTGTCAGGACAACACGTCGTTTCTCTCACACCTTGGTAGGAAAGAAGTAGAGAAACGTCGACTGTGGGTCTTCGAGCAGCCATGACAGCGTTGGGATATTGAAAGCCAGCGACTTACCGCTGGCTGTGGACGTTGAGAGGACGACGTTCTCGCCCTTCATCGTTGCTTGGATGGATTCGAGTTGATGCGAGTAAAGTTGTTTGATCCCACGCTTCTCGAGCGCACCGACGACCGCAGAAGGAAGGGTCAACGACTCGAGAGATCGATACTGAGCAGGCCGTGAAGGTCGAGACTCAATGTGGACGATCTGATTCCTGTAGATGTCCATTCCTTTGAGCAGTTGTACCCACATGGATGAGTTGATCGGGTCTTCGTCGACGGCCACAGGCGGCTCGCTCGCTTGTGGTTGAGGAGACTGCTCCGCAGCAGCCGGTGGCTCTGCTGTGAGCTCTGGATCACCGTTGCTTCGGTGCTTCAACGCCTCGGTGAAGATCTTGAGTCGCTTGGCGACGACGCGCTGGCTGATCTGCGGGAGACTGGGGAAACTCATCACTTCCAGCTCATCGGGGGCCTTTGGTCGGTCGCAAAAGAGATCATCTACCAGACACCACACGAGTCAGTCCCGTCACCACGTCTTCTTGGCCTCTACATTGCGACGCCGCACCTCGATGCTGCACTTGTTTCGGCTGGAGCGCGCGCAGTTGGAGGAGTTCCGGGGCGATTGCGGCCATTTCGCGGAGCTCTGTCTGCGTGATGGCCTCCCCACCGAGACTGCTGGCCATCTGGAGCACATTGCGGATGCTCGGCGTGGCTTTATGCCGCGTGAGGAAGCAGTAGGCGGCGTCCACGAGCTGGAACTTGCGCTCCATTCTTGTGGTTTGTTATCTGAGACCGTGGGCATCTGAGTCCAACGAGTGACTCTATCAAGGGCGTTCTCTATGTATTGAATTATACAAACGGACTAGTGAGGCTGTGTTTCGAGGTCCTCAGGCGATTTCCGCGACAAGCGCTTGACGAGTTCATAGGAAGACACGACGAGCACGCCGGATGGTCCCATGGAGAGAAGACGCTGGTCGACAAGCCAGTCAGTTAGTTCTAGAACACCATCCACCTACCCAGACCACGCTACGTACCGCATTCACGCCCGTCATGAGCCCCCGCCAGCCATCGCGCTGGAGAATGTACTTGAGCGTGTCGATGGCGTCGTACTGTGTGTAGATCTGCGTCTTGGTGCGCACAATGTCCATCGGGTTGGTCACCACGGCCGTCAGGATGCCGGACGACCCGCCACTCAGCGCCTGCGCCAGGACTAGAAGCACGATGGAAAAGCGTGAGACGACGGCCTCGTGGGTGTCCTACACGCGTCGCTGTCGTCACGTACCTTGCTTCCAGAACGGATCGAGGTCCCAGGAGCTCATGAGGTTAAAGTATGTGGGCACGAGGAGGCCGTAGGAGCCCCACCAGAGCGCCGAGGACGGCGCGTACGTGGCGATGGAGGGCAAGTAGCCTCGGTAGAAGCCCCGGACGCCTTCGGTGCGGTACACGTCCTTGGTGACGGCGAGGAAGCCGCGTGTCTTGCGTCGACTCACGCCCTGGTCACTCACCATCATGCGCTGACTCACAATGTCGAGCGGCACGACGATGGTCTGCGAGATGAGCGAGGCGCAGCCGCCGCCCACAAAGTTGGCGGCCTTTTCGCCAAACTACGTGCACAGCATGAGTGAGCGCCGCATGAAGAAGGCGGAGAGCAAGGGACCTACCTGCGTGTTCTCGAGGAAGAGCTTGCGCGCCAGCTCGTAGACCGAGATGTAGACGTTGCCCGTGAGCACGTTGGCCGTGCTGGCGCCAAAGCCCTTGTAGAGGCCGCGCGGTCCTTCGTGACGGAGGATCTTGGAGAAGGCGTCGAACGTGCCGGCATACATGGGATTCGCGCGCGATTGCACCTGCAGCCGCGTCTTGACGAGGTTGCTCGGGTACACAATGGCGCGCACGGCCAGGAAGGCGGACGGGCCGAAGATGAAGTACTTGGTCTTGTCCAGCTCGTCCCACGCAATGTGCGCCGGGCCCGTGGGCGGCGCGTCCGTCGTGGCGGCCATTGCCATGACGAGGAGCTCAAGTCAACGTCATCCGCTCACCATGGCAGACACGTTCGTAACCGATATCGGTTAACCGACTGTCACCACTCCCAAGACAAGATGATTGGTTAAAATAGTGTCGAAACGATGTCTGGTTGGTGGAAATAGGGCGCAGATTGGTGTCGGCCGCCAAAGGGAGAAGGAACGGAGCTCTTGGAAGATGGCGGACGACGCGCCGGACCCGCAGCTCCGCGCGCTGATGGAGGAGCTGCACAAGCAGACGCAGATGCGCATGGCGCTGCGTCGCAGCAACAGCGTCGAGGCCGTCGAGCAGCTGCGCGCCGACATTGCCACCGGCGTCGTCAAGCTCAAGTCGGATATCAAAAAGTCGTCGGCGTTTGGCAAAAAGCTGCGCATGCTCACCGAGCACAACGCCGACGTGCTGGCCAAAGACACCAAGGAGCTCAACCTCACGCGCTACGTGACCGAGTGCGTGGCGTCCATCGCCGAGGCGCCGCTCAAGATGGCCGATCTGCCCGCGGCCGTGCGAGTCATCTCGCTCTTGCACCAGCGTTACGCCGAGTTCTCGACGCTGCTCGTGGACGCGCTCACCACGGCGTTCGACGGCTCGTACGGCACGGAGGACAAGCACAAGCTCGTCAAGCGACGCATTCTGCTGCGGCTCTTGAGCGAGCTGTATCTCGCCGGCGTCTTCCACGACGTCCAGGTCATCGCGACGATCGTGCAGCGCGTGGTGCGGCGCGAAGGCGGACCCGCAGGCAAGAGCAAGAGCAAGGGCAACATGTCCTTGGCCGGCAGCTCGTCGTCGTCCGCGCAGCTCGAAGTGCCGCTGCTCGTGAGCTTTGCCAAGTCGGTCGGGGCCGAGTTCCTCGGCGTCCTCCCGAAAAAGTACAAGGAGATCACGGCAGCCTTTGGCGACGAGTTCGCGCCGGTCGTGCGTTTCCAGCAAGGGCTCGTGCCGCAGAGTGTGCAACACCAGTGTCTCGCGTGCTTCCAGGAAGCGTACGACTTGATCTGCAAGTACTACTTGACGCAACACGGCGCGCTCGTCAAGCTTCGCAAGCGCAACGACCGCGAGGAGATCAACCGCGGCGAGATCTCGGAACAGCATGTGCAAGAGCTCGAGAACGCCAAGCTGCTATTCGAAAAGCTGCAGACGAGTGTCAACGCGCTCGCAGATGCGCTGGACAAGGACGTGCCCGCGCTGCCCGTGGAGAAGACGGACGACGAGCTACTGGGCTCTGGCATTTCGCTCTGGGAGGGAGGAGAAGGCGGAGCGCGCTCGGAACTGCGGGCAGACAGTCCGTTCGACGACGAAGACACGCGGTCGTTCTATGAGGACTTGCCGGACTTGCTGGAACTGGTACCCGCCGTCGTGCTTGGACTGACGGAAGCGGACGTTGCCGAGCTCAAGAAGAAGAAAGAAGCAGAAGCGTCGGGAGAAGCAGCAGCTGAGGAAGAAGCGGAGGCCGAGGCCGAGGGTGACGACGACGACGCCGAAGCCGACGGCGACGACGCAGGTGACGCGGATGCGGAAGGTCCAGAGCTTCGCGAAGACGCCGAGCCGACTCCTGAATCCACCGAGGAATCAGCGACGACGACGTCGACTGACACAGGAAAGGCAGCGTCGGGTGGCTATCACCACCAGTTGGACTCGTTCTTTACCTCTCTTGAAGATATGGTGAATCGCGATCGCTGTGACAAGGCTGCGGTCGAGTTCTGCTACAAAAACTCAAAGCCCAACCGCAACCGACTCGTCAAGACGCTCTACAGCGTCCCACGGACGCATTTGGAGCTGCTCGCGTATTACGCTCGTCTCATTGCCACTCTCCAGCGCGTGTTCAAGGATGACATTGCCGGAGAACTGGTGGATTTGCTCGTAAGTGAGTTCAACTACCTCATCAAGAAGCGCAACCAGTTCCGACTCGAGTCGAAAGTGAAGAACATTCGATTCATCGCCGAGCTGATCAAGTTCAAAGTGTGTCCACCGGCCGTCGCGTTTCGATGCCTCAAGCGCTGCTTTGCTGACTTCCAGGGCCACAACGTGCACGTGGCTACCGCGTTGCTCGAAAACTGTGGACGCTTCTTGTACTGCTCCAAGACGACTCACGTGCGCACAGAGAACTTTCTCGGTATCATGATGAAGCTCAAGTCCGCCAAGCACTTGGACCCACAGGCCGAAACGCTCGTGGAGAACGCGTACTACATGTGCAAGCCTCCAGAGCGCGTGGAGCGAGCTGTGAAGCAGTATGATCCAATGTATTTGTTTGTGCTCAAGCTTCTCTACGAGGATCTGAACGACAGCACCATGAGTCGAATCATCAAGACCCTGCGTAAGCTGCCGTGGAACGATAGTGCGACAACGGATATGGTGGTCAAGGCCGTGCTCAAGGTCACCAAGGGCCGTGTGATGCAGATGCGCAGTGTGTGTCAGGTCGTCAAGCGCCTTGCACGCTACCACGAAGAATTCTCGATCGTGTTGGTGGACGACGTACTCGAGTCCATCCGCCACGGCCTTGAATTGAACGACTACCGTGACCATCAAGTGAGTCTGGGCAACGTCAAGCTGCTCGGCGAGTTGTTCTCGGTCGGATTGGTGAGCATGAGCGTGATTTTCGACACGCTCTACCTCCTTATCAACCACTCGCACGACCTCTGGACACTGCCACAGTACAGCGCTCCACAAGCGACTGCCGCACCGACGTCGACGGACCAAGGAGCGGCTTCGGCTCCTTTAACTGCTACTCAAATCGAAGAGTTCAAGCGTCGGTGTCGCTTGGTGCCTGATCTCCGATTCGATCCCCGTGTGCCGAGCGAGGTGGACTCGCCTTCGGACGTCTTCCGTATCCGCATGGTCTGTGCGCTCGTGGAGGCGTGCAACCTTCGTGTCTCGGGTGCCAGTGGAGCTTCGAACGCTGATCGTGGTGTGTCCAAGACGCGTCTGGGTCGGTTCATGACGTTCTTCCAGCGGTACATCTTGTCTAAGTCGGAGATTCCGTTGGAGACGGACTTTGTCGTCTTGGATCTGTTTGACGCCCTCGCGAGCAGTCTAAAGGATCACTTCCGTCGCTTTGAGGAATGGGATGACGCTGATAATGCCGTGACGGAGATTCTGCGTCAGGAACTTGAGGTGGCCGAGCGAAAACTCGCCAAGCAGAACAGCACCACTGCAGCAACGACTGGGGTGTCGGCTGACGGACAGCGTCGAACGTCGATGGACGAGACGGGTGCACTGGACGACGAGTACGACGAGTATGGAGAAGAAGACGACGACTCGGATGAGGACGATGATGACGAAGACGATGACGAAGAAGAGGACGACGAAGACGAAGCACGTGGTGAGGAAGGCGACGATGATGAAGATGACGATGACGACGGCGACGACGACGATGATGAAGAAGAGGAGGAGGAAGACGAAGAGGAAGAAGAGCAGCTGATCATCCACGACCGCGTGCAGAAGACGGAGGAAGACGAGGACTTTGAGAAGGCGTTCAAGGCAATGATGAGCAACACGAGCGAGCCGCGCAAGCTTCTGGGTCGTGTCGGCGTGGACAAGATGGCGATCCCGACGATGATCAAGTCGAGCACGCAGCCGCCACCGGCGCTGGCCATGATGACCAGCAACCCCTCGGACAATCCCAACGGCGTCGTGTTCCGCATGCTGCGTCGCGGGAACAAGGGCAAAGTGGAGGCGCGTCATCTTCTTGTGCCCCAGGACACGTCGCTGGCCCAGCACAGCTTCCGTCAGGAGCACGCGGGCAAGCAGCAGATGTCGGAGCTCAAGCGTCTCGTGCTGCAGAACGTGGAGCGCGAGGACTTTTTGATCTCGCCCAACACTGGCGTGGAGATGTTGTCGACGGCGCCGACGAGCAGCTCGGCGCGTCCGGCGATCCAGCAGACGCATCGTGTCCAGTCGGAAGTGCATCGCGCGGGCTACGGCGCCAACGCCGAGTGGAACAACGCCGAGTTCGGCCTGCGTCGCGGCAAAGGCTACCGCGGCGCCAAGTGAGCGCCGTCCCGAGTCACAGACGACCCAGGACGAGAAGGAAGCAGGCTCGGCGAGTCGAGGGGCCCAGGGGACTCGGATCCCGTGCGAGGAACACTCGGTGGCCACAGCATACGTAGGTCTTGTTGTATTCCGCATCAAGAGAGCTTGCATATTCACCACACTGGTCCGCATCTTGGGTATGGGGTACTATTCAGACCCACTGATAGAGGACTCTACTTGTCCGAATAGTAACCCATAGGCGTTCGTCCACAGCACCGGACTCCCATCGCGCGAAGAAGGAGTGGGTTCGCATGGGCGTCGACGCGCCGTTTGCGGCGTCTCTGCGCGCACAGGACGCCGCGACGTCATTGCTCTATGGCCCCGCCGTGTCCGCCAAGCCCAGTGATCGCGACGATGGCCTCGTCTTCCTGCCACAGCCGTCGCCGTTCGTCGGAGGCGTTTGCGTGCTGCTCTACTTGGTGCTTGGGCTCGTGGCGCTCGTGCGCACGCTGCAGATGCCCAAGGCCCCGCATCGCCGCCGTCCGGACCAACTCAAGCGCCACCAGGCCTTCCAGCGGCTGCTCGTCGTCTTCGCGTTCGTGCGCTCGCTGTCCTTCCTCACGCTCGGACTCACGCGTGACGTGCTGAATCGCCTCGCGCTCTGTCTCTTCTTCTCGCTCGTGCTGCTCGAAGTGCTCTTCTGGATCGACATCGCCAATCCCAAGCGATCCACGCGCTCGCGACGCATCTGGAACGCGTTCCTCGTCGCCAACGGACTCTTTTACGTCGTGGTCATTGGCATCAGCGCGCTGCATCTGCGCTCGCCACCGACCGTCGCGACGGACACGGACGACCAGACGCCCTTCGAGGTCTTCATCGCACGCGCGCGAGACTGGGACTTGATCCCCGTGCTGCTCATCGCCCTGGGAAGCCTCGCGAGTTCACTCGGACTGCTCTACTCGACGTGCAAGACGCGTCGTCGCGTCGGCCGCGTGCTGCAAGAGGCGGCGATCGAGCGGCTCCCCGTGCGATTCAATCAACGCGTGGAAACCAAGCTCCAGCGCGCGCTCTCAGTCACCAACGTGATCATGGGCATCTGCTCGGCGCTCTTCCTGCTTCGTACCATCTTCTACGTCCAGCGACCGTTCTCGCATCGCGAGTGTGGCGCCATCGAGGACGCCGACACGTGTATCCTCGTGGGCTACGGCTTGACGGAGCTCGTGCCGTGCGTACTCTTCCTCGTGCTCATGTGGGAGGTCGAGCCGCACTTGGATCTGCCGTCGCGGCGGCGGTCAAGTCTCAACGTCTTTGCCGTGGCGCGTGCCACGGAGACGACGCCGTTGCTTCGAGAGCGACAACGGCCGCCAGTACTCAACACGACGCTCCAAGAGTCGACGTCTTCGTCTGTTTACTCGCGTTCGCTCCGTTCGCAGCGTCCAAGCCCGTTGTCGTCGGCGGTGGGCGGAAGAGGAGGGAGTGTGATCGAAGAAGCCCGTCGTCGTCTCAAGCGTGTGCTGGAAGAGAGTTTCGGACTGCGATCGGAAGAGGAGAGCTCGCGGTCGTATGCATACAGCGACTCGCTGGCCCTCGAGCAGTCGCGGGTGAGCTCTTCTCATAGCCACAACGAACTGTCGTCGACGTTCATGTGGATGTCGTTCCAGTGCTTTAACCTCACTCTCCCGTCCACGTCGGCTGTCGCAGTCTTCCTCGTCTTGCATCGAGTCTCCCCAGACAGCAAGAGCCCCGACGGCGTCGAGTCCACCGAGATTGGCCGCACTGAAGTGGCATACTCGAAGGATCCGTGCTTCCACATCCTTGTGCCAGTCGAAGTCGAAGCAAGCGGGACACTGCGTGCGACGGCGTACGCCGTGTTGAATCCCAGCGCAATGGATGATTTGGATACACAGTGGCTCATCGGAGACGCTCTTTTGCCTCTCTCCGCATACGTTTCAACCAACGAGCATGGCGAGTACGGCGCTGTTATCCCAGGCACAGCCAGTGTCCACGAGTTTTTCTCTCCGTTATCAAGAACCCACTCGCCTGGACAACTTGTTGCTCGTTGCGAAGCGGACATCTGGAAGGAATCGAGTGTTTTGGATCGAGAGCTGTACCAGCACGTCACGCGAGCGTTCGTCTACGTGCCTAGTGCCACGACAGACAGCTCGAATACGCCGCCGCGCACCAAGCTCTTGGTGGAAGAAGAGCTCGTGGAGAGTGTGTACACGTGGGAGATTCCGTATCAGCTGCTTCAACTCATCCACGCCGATCTCTTGGTGCAGTTGGACGCCCTCAAGCGCGAAATTGTCGACGATAACACTTCTTCAACGGCCCCAGAGCCTAATCGACCAGTGGAAACTGTGGCGTATTCCTATTCTGACGCAAAACTGAAGCGATCCGAGTCCCTCAAGGCACAAGAAGTCAGCACTCGGTCTCGCAGCGCGCCGAGTATCGGTATGCTCTCGGAGATGATCCTCCATATCCAGGACGACGCACTCAAGCGCAAGAACCAGCGATGGCGCAGAGAGCTCACCCACAAGATGGAGGAGTACATTCAAGAGGTGGAGACGGCGATCCTACGATATGAACGCGCAGCTCAAGATGGACTGACGTTCAAGCCCAGTACGATGAAAGCCAATGCCGGTCTGAGTTTCGTGGCGGTAAACCTGCATCAGCAATTGCTCACTGTGGGTCGTGGTGTGCCGTCGGACCCTCGAGACATTCGACAGGATGAGAAAACGCAAGACGGTCAGCACTACATGCGGTTGATGAACACTTCATTCGTCGAGACCCCAGTACTGCCCCCACATACCACAGGAAGTGAGTCCCCCGAGACGGAAGACGAAGAGGGCGACGATGTCGTGGTCCCAGCTCCAGCTCCTGGGCCATATGAAGCACTGCGTCGTCGCGTCATCTCGTTCGACTCGGCAGAACAGATCGTGCAGCTCATGAATGCGAGTGACACGAACAGCGGAGGCCTCACACTGTCGCGAGAGCAATGCCAGCTCGCCGAATCGATCGTTGCGCTGGGAATCGATGGTATCGCGTTTGATTCCGACGTCAGGGCAGAAATCGAAGCAGAGGAAGAGCCACCAGTACCAGGAGATCGCGCCAATTCGACCACGACAGCCACTCACGATCAAGCAAAGCCATCCAATGACGAATCAGCGCAGCCCTCGTCGGTGAGATCAACCCCGTACTGTGAGCGTTCGATGTATGCAACAACAACGGTTGGAGCGTTTGCAGCGCACACATACAAGTTCCGTAAGGGTGGCACACGCCAGATGCGCGCCAAGCTCGAACGGATCCGTCGTCGCCTGTCAAAGGAAGCAGAACGACCGGGATCGGATCTGACCGTCGAGGGGCTCGAGCGCGAGTATCTCGAACTCAAATGGCACATCGACCGTCGTCTTGAAGTGGCCTTTTGCCAGGCTATGAGCGCTCTTGTGACATGTTTTCAGCAGACGCTCTACGTTCACTTGTACGAGCAGCAAGCAACAGAAGCCATGCAGGTGTCACAAGGCCTCACGTATCTCGAGCAACTCGCAGACGTGGGCTTTCTCTTCTCCGTCGAGAGTCTCTTGTCCACGTATAGCAAGGAGGCAGGCATGCTCGGTGACATGGAAGCCGCCGTCCATGAGTTGGAGCGTGTGCGGATCAAGTTTCGACCGGTGGCGACGCCTCGAGCTGCTCAGTTCCGTGTCTCGGTCACTTCTGGTCAGGACGGACTCGTGATGGAGCTGCCGCTGATCACTTGCTCGCCTATGAGTCACCGTGCGCGTTCGATGCATCGTGTGCCTGGTCAAGACGCCACCACAGGTGCTGTCTATCTCAATCTCACCTCCGAGGAGCAGTGGACACGTCTGCGACGCGTGCTGAACGGAACTATCAGTGTCGTGCCCGTGATCTTCTCCCAGGGCATGAACGAGATGCAGACGGTGGCCAACACGGTGGGCAAGGATTTGCTGCAGAAGGAAATCAACGCCGAGAACCTCGTGGTTCTCGAAAAGTACACGCAATCTTTTCTCGAATGGCAGCAGACGCGCGGTGAGAGGCACCTGGCTCTGCTGGATGTGGTAGGGACCGAGTTGCGCCAACTCCGTGAAGCGATCGAGCGCGCTGGACGAGGCAAACATATGACGATCCTCACGCTCTCGTCGTCGATAGCTCGTCTCGTCGGTGGTGGTCGCGTGACCTGCTGCAAGTCGGCGAAAGACCGCACGTCCATGTCGTTGACGCTGGAAGAGGCGACGCTGTTGGTGCGTACCCACGGACTCCGTGCGAGCGACCGCGACGCCTTCACGACGCTCTTGCGGACGCATGGCGTACGTCGCGAGAACGCACGGAAGAACATTGGTCGCGCCCAGTACTGCTTCAACGCCTTCCAGAACTTTTTGCTGCCGACAGATTACCAGTGTCCACCAGGCACTGGCGGCGGGGGAAGCGGCCTAGCATGAGACTAGAGAGATGAGTATTTAAACGCAAACAAAAGTAATGGAATTGAAAGTTAGTGAGTTCATTATTGATAAAAGACACGTACAGCATAGTATCACACTACAAGTCCGCCCTGGCGGTATATGTACATTCCTACAAGTCACATCACTATACTCATGCGGACATGGCCGTGTGCGAGAGGATATCGCGCATGGACATGGTGCGGGGGTATGCCTCAGCCTGTTGCTGCTGCTGGTGGTGGTCGTTGTGCGCGATGTGGGTCTCCACTTCGTGCTTGAAAGCCGTGAGGATGGAGGCATCGACGAGCACATTGAGCGACGGCACGGACGATGAGGACGCGGTGGACGCGGTGGACACCGGGGACGACGATGGCGAAGGGCGAGGGAAGCCCTTGGAGTGGAACGGCATCACAGCTGGCGATCGACGTGGAGGACTCATGGACGGAGACATCTCGAGGTTGAAGGTGTGGTGCGAGGTCGGTGGCGTGAGGAGCATCGGGTGTGGCGCGGCGTGGTGGCCCATGTGGGCAGGAGCACTAGCCGACGGACTCACCACCGTGTGGACGCAACGACGGTGAAGGGCAGCTCGTCGGTAGAAAGAAGCAAGATCGGACGCAGCCATGCGCATACGAGGAGCCGCAGCCTTGGGCAACGATGGAACCTGTGGGAGTTTAACTTGAAGCAGGCGCTTGGCACTGGCGCCACGCAAGCAGGTCGTATCCGGATGCACGGACGAGGCAGTCTCTGGTCCTTCACGTTCGAGTTTGCGGCGGAGGTTCTCAATGGCTTCTTGACGGATGCGTTCAACGTTCTTCTCGCTTCGGAAACCCAGGTACGGCCATCGACGGATGCCGAGGGATCGGCAGACGCGGATGAGTGTGCGACTGCTGATACCGAGGTCTTCTGCGGCTTTCTTGGCTGTGTAGGTGAAGAAGCCGGCCAGGAGATCGAACGAGATGGTCTTGATGCCGTGACGAGTGTGCACGCGGACGACGTAGGTGGAGTATGTGGCGGCGAGGGCGCTGCGCGGACTCAGGGGTTTGCCGAGAGAGGTCATCGGTGGCTGCTGGTACTGTAGTGAGATGGTTTCGTCCTGGTGCGCCATACTCATGGTGAGATGAGGGATGGAATGGTGAGGTTGAAGCTCGACGCGGGAAGTTTGCGAATGGCCGAGTGCGTTGGACGATCGGATCTGCAGTCGCGCGACTCGAAATCAAGTGAGGGACAGTCACCATGCCGATTTTACGACGCAGTGGCCAGTCTCCGCAGGGGCGTCTTAGGCGTTTTCCATGAAGAGCGCGTCTCTGATAAAACTGATGCACTAGAGAACCCAGAGCGGCACTGAACCCTTCGTGCGCCAGTGGCTTCGTTAAGAGGAACTGTCGCGGAAGAAGTCGAACGTGCGCCGAAGCAGCCTGTTTCAAGGGTCACGCGTCTGGCGGATCGAGTCCACAGGTCTCGTGGCACGGCCACAGAGGCGAGCATGGCTCCAGGAGCTCTCGTCTCCGAGATGGAAGAAATGCCGAATTGCTGTCCAGAGGTCGTGGCGCACAATGGGTGCGAACTGGCCACAGCGGAGACCGTGTTAAATGGCATTTTCGCTTGGAGTGGACAGTCTTGCAAGGAGACCACGATGCGTGTCACGAAGGAACAATCGAGGCAGCTGCGTGGCCGATTCGACGGCGTTTCGCGGAAGCCGCGCCCCAGTTCGCGGCGTCTTATTCGCGCAGGAAGGAATGGAAGAAATCGCCACTTGAGATAACTTACTCCAGGGAAAAGGCCACCACACGCATGCACAGGATGACCTGCAAGACAGGAAAGAAAGAAAACGACGGAAAAAAGGAAGCAACGAGTAAAATATCGAACAAAAGGACACGACAACTCCACCGTGGCTTTCTTAGTCGCACACTTAGACCGGACAAGAGGCACACGGCGGCGGTCTAAAGGCAAGTGGTGTGACCCACACAGTGTAGACATTGCCTGGAAACCGCCCGGAAGCACATGGGAATGACCATCGAGCGTCATCGAAGCGGCAGCGGAATGGTACGTAAAGGAAGCACGGGGCACGCACAAGCTGACGACGACGGTGTATCCATTCCAGCGCCCTCTGACGCGAGGCTCGCGGCTGCTGGCACCGCGCCGACGGATCCACTCGGACCAGTTCTGTTCCTTGACGTGGATGGAGTACTGAACATCTTCGCTTCGAATGGATTCACGGCGCTCCATGACTCGCTACTGGCGCGACTCGCCCGTGTTGCACAACGCTCTGGCGTTCGTGTGGTCTTGTCCTCTTCCTGGCGTCACGACGGGGAACGCTTGACGCTTCTTGGCCGTATCTGGCGTCAATGGAGACTCGACCCGATCGCAGACGTGACGCCGACGCTCTCCGTCTCGGCTGTCGGGAACGACACAAGTAAACTCAAGGATAAAGACGCGATGGCTGCTCGTCAGCGCGTGCTGGAGATCCATCAGTGGCTGCAACAAGCTCATTACACCGGGCAATGGGTGGCAGTAGACGACCTTGACTTGGCGGCGGAAGCTCTTCCTGGTATGCCAACCGAGTGGTTTGTTCGGACTCGACCACATCAAGGGCTCTGTGCCGCCGAAGCGGACGAAATCCTACGGCTACTGGGCGAATCAGATGACGGAAGGGCGCTGACGGCACGCCCAGGTGGCCACTTGCTCCACGAGTTCGCGGACTTGCTTGTCGTGTGGGACACGTCCAGTCCTTCCAGTGTGACTGTTATCGCCACTTGCGACTTTGCCATCGTGGCGGAGGTGGAGACAGCGGAGAACGGCTTTCGACGGTGGCTCTTGACGCAAAACACAGAGATCACGCAGCAGCGGATGGTCGGAATCCAGCTCCACGAGTCGTCAGAAGGAGACAGTTGCCATCACCCAGCGGCTCTGCAAGTTGTCGTCAGCCTCGAGCAAATTACCGGACTGAGTGTACAGTCCTTTGCCCATCATCTAATGTCAGACACGGAGGTGGTACTACAAGATCTGATACACAAGCTCCGTGAGCTCGACGAGCGCAGCTACTGTCAGGAGACAGCGCTGCCTACTCTCTTTCGGATGGGATTCACGACCGCACAGTGCACCGTGCTCTTCAACAACGAGGCTTTGGTGCGGCGATTGCTCTCTGTTGCATCAGCACTGTCTCCATCGACGCCCACTCGACTCGCGCTGACGCTGGATGTCTGCCGTTTCTTCACGGATGATTCCTCCAGAAGACTGCGCAAATGGCTGGTGGAGTGCATCGTTCGAGACGAGCTCACGTCCCGTGCAGCCCTCGAGGGAATCCGTCTCATGGTCGCTCAGTCAGGAGACGTCGAAGCCCTCGACATGGAGCAGCTCGACGAGCTGTTGAGCTGCATGTAGAGTCATAGACACAGAGATCAATAGACGACGCGGAGATCATGAAAACCGAGTCGTGTACAAGTTATTCAGAGCGTGCCGATGCCCACACCCTCAAAGCCGCCGCCTGTGATGCCCATTGCCTCTGCGGCCATGGCCTCCTGCTTCTCGTAGTTGGTCGAGCGACCGCGACTCGCCTTTTCTTTCTTGATACCGGACGATGCCTTGGCGGGTCGTGTCACATTCTACAATGACACAGTCAGCTCTCCATCCTCCGCCGCAGAAGAAACAAGAGCAAGGACGTACGATAGCAATGCCCAGTTCTTTGCAAAGTGCTTCGGCCTCTGCCCACTTGAGCACGCCGTACTCAAGACACCACTTCTTAGCCATGCGACTCTGCGGTCGCTGCTGCAGCAGACTCTCGTAAAACACGCGATCGGCGTGGCCCTACGCTCCCAAAACGCGCTTGAGCACCCAAGACACATAGAAAGAGAACAAGAGAGCACATATACGCACAGGCGACGGCGTGGGATGCTTCTGGCCGGGCTTCCGGTTCGCCTCCTGCTCCTTGGACCATTCCTCCTCTTCGATCATGGTCGCTTGTCGTTTGCTGTTTGTTTGACTCGGCGCAGGTTAGACCTCTACAAAGTACGAAACTAGAAGGTAACGCGAAGGTAAGACCTCAAAACTTACTTAGTCTCTTGCGTCCGCTTGCCCTAGACCTACACCACCCATCGTCCACCTCCACCACATGGCTACACCCAGTTGAAGCGCTGGCCGATGAGTTCGAAGAGCTGCTCGTTGAATGGCGCGTAGAACTCGCGCAGACGCTGCTGGATGACAGGGTCAATGGGTTCATACGCACGAGTGTTCTTGCGCTCAGCGTCTTCGACTTCGTAGGGTTCCAAGCCCACGAACTCGAACGCCTTGTTGGCCTCGCGGAGCGTCCCCTCCCGCGTCTTCATGTCGTCCAGGTCGATGATGAGGATCTGGTCACGAGGGAACACGCGCAACCACAACGCCAACTGGAGAGCGTACAGTCCACGACCAACGTACGAGTGCGCGCCGTGCTGTTGCGATAGACCGTCGGCGTAGCTCTGGAAACAGTCGGCGGCCGCGCTCTCCACACTCTCGAGTGGGGCGGAGGAGACGCTGGCGGCCTTGAGCAACGCGAGGTCTTCTTCAACGAGCTGCTCAAAGGACTTGCCGCGAACAGGCTCTCGCATCTTGAGTTGCGACGGCGTGCCGTTCGGATCCGCCGTCATCTGGAAATGGGAATACGCGCGCTTGACTGGATCACGAAGCATCACAATGAGCTTCATGTTAGGATAGAGCTGCTCACAAGCACACATGTGAGTATACAAAGCAGACACGACTATACCATCATTCTCGTACCATTCGCATGCGTCGGGCCACACGCTCGCCATAGAGAAGATAACTTGGCGTGGACTCGCCGATCTGCTTTGGTGGACGAATCGCCAGAGCTGGCTCTTCACACTGCAACGACGACAGGTACTTGGCTCTGAAGAGACAAACGCAGACGTCAGCGTCTTGGCACCTACAAGTGCAACAGATTCAACTTACCTCATGCCATCGAGTGAGTTACCACGAAGTTCCTTCACGACAGCTTGTTCTGACGCGCTGTCTTTTCGAGCGGCGGCGTACTCGGCAAGAATCGCTTTGTACGTCGCGCCATCGGCCTCCGACAGCTTGTGCTCGAGCGCTGCGTCCCATCGCCAGTCAAAAAAGTGCGGCTCGCGACGCTTGCCCTTGGCGGCCATCGGATGCTGACTGAGGTAGTCGTAGAGCGACGTCGTACCACACTTTTGCGCACCGATGATCACCCAGTTCGGAGCAAAGACCAACTCCTGACGCGCCGCCAAGAGCTCGTCCTTGGACAAGGCGTCCACCAGACCAAACATCTCGACGAGTATGCTCCAGATCCGCTCCACCACCTGCTCATCCAGGCCACGCAGCACGCGATTGACCGTCCGGACGAACATCTTGGCATCGATCTGTTCGATAAAGTGATGCCGACACGCCGTGGCGATGGTGGACGCGGCCTCGGCGCTGATATGCTTCGTCACGAGCGCTTCCATCTCGCTATGGAGCCGCCCAGCTGCGCGTTGCGCCTGCTCCTGCGCCTTCTGGTCCACAACGTCCACGAACTCGACGCGACCTCGCACCTGTCGACAGAGCTGACCCGCCGAGAGCGTGGTGCGCTTGATGCGTTTCTGTTGCGCCGCCTCGACGTAGTCGAAGATGAGATGGATACGATGGCGCTTCGACGGGTTCCACACACTGTGCTTGGCGGCGTTGTTGAGCTCGACGATCGTGCCTTCGTTGAACGCATAGCGCGTCATGCTGTCGACGAGACCGCCGCTCTTGAACTCGACGTCGGCGTACGTCAGGATCGGCACGTGCATGCGATGCGTCTTGCTTACCCACGGCCCGTTGTCATGATGCGGAGGGATCAGCGTCTCGCCCGGCATGCGCGCGAACAGACAGCGCACGACTTGGTCGGGATGCACGTGCATCGTGGCGAAAATGGGCTCGAGCCACTGCTTGTACGTCGCGTAGAGGGGCAACTCGTACACATTCTCCAACTGCGTGTCCGAGAAGAGACACATGATGTTGCCGACGCCCAGCTTGTCGTGGAACGGACGCTGGAAGTAGACGTTGTGCGTGCGGTTGTACGCCTCGTGCCAGTGGTCTTCGGGCAAGGCAAGCAGATGAGCACGGAGGTCGGTGATGTCGACCTCGTCCACGAGCGCCGCGTAGAGCAAATGCGCGTGGTCCTGCGGCGAGCGCATCTCCGTGGGCACGCGCTTGTGCGAGAGAGGGATGTAGGCGCGACGCGGGGCGTCGGGCGCCGGCTGCCGCTCACTGGAAGGCGCCATGCTGACTGAGCAATGAGGAGCTCTTGACGCCACTGCCTTTCCTCGCAAGAGACACGCATTCCGACATGCTGATCCGTATAAGTACGACAATAATATGGATATAAATCCCAAAACGGTATCTAAATACGGATATACGGAACAGTATGCAACAAGATATGGTTGAACTACAAAATATGGATAGTATATACGGCAATGCGCACTCAGCCCCGCTTCTTGGGCGAGCGGAGCGGCTTGGCAGCCTCGCTCTTCTTCTTCAATGCCTTCTCGAGACTGCTCTTGGCGATGCTCTTGGCGATGCTCTTGGCGTTCTCTTTCTTCTCGGCCGTCGTCGGTCGACGGACTTCGGTTTCGGCTGGTGGGGGCTGCTCGTCCGGGGTTTTGGCTTCGGCCTTTTCCTCATCTGGGTCGCCTGAGACCTTCCGCAGCGCCTCGCTCTGCTTCTGCTGGATCATCTCCATCACCTTGTTCTTCCCTGCGTTTGGCGTTTGCTTGGCCAGTAGCATGAACGTGCCGAACGGACGTGCTTCCTCCTGCTTCTCTGTCGACGTGTCTTCCGCCACACTGTCAGCCTCATGGACTTGGGCTGAGACCTCAGCACTCGACATCGCCGCTGTCTCTGACGCCTCAGTGGCCTCCGTCTCACTAATCTCGGCTTTTGGCTTTGTTTCCAGCACTTCTTCCTCCTCCGTCTCCTCGTGAATCACAGGAATCAAAGGCGAGGCTATTGATCCTGGTATGGTCACCTCTGGTGGCAGAGTCTTGGCCCGTGGAGACCCTGGCAGATGCAAATGAAGACCCTGCATCATGTCCTTCGCGCGCTGTTTAGGTGAGCGTGGTGAGGACACAGACCCGCCGGTTGTGTTTGATGGTGTCTTGAGTGCCTTGTCCTCATGACTCTTCTTCTTCAGGATCATCTCGAGTGTGCGCTTCTTGGGCGAGAGCTTGCGGTTCTGCAGTAGCACATAAGCTCCCGTCGGCGTCGCCTCGTCAGAGCCAGTACTCGCCATTTCGCCTCGACTCGGAGCTCCTTCCGTTGCGTCTTGCTCGACTGCGTCACTACTCGACTTGGCGCGTTGCAGAATAGGAGGCAGTCGTCCGACCTTGCTCATGAGCTTGTACGAGAGCGACTCACGCTTCTCCCGCAGCTCTCGCAGCAGATTCTGCCGCTTGACAAATACTCGTGACTGTGGATCTGCCTGTGGACCGAAGCGCGACGATGAACTCACGAGCTCCTCCTTGAGTCGCGTGACTGTGTTGGCCGTGTGCTCGTCCACGACCTGTGCCTTGAGCTCGTCAAGAGCGACTTGCTCCTGCTGGTGATGTAGTCGCACTCGGTGCATACCATAAAGAAAGTGTTCAAAGTCCACCAGATCAGCGTACGCCGGGTCGAGCTCCAACAGAAAGCCATGCACGATCTCAGGAGCCACGTTCACCCCGAGCTGATAGATGGATTGCGAGATGACCTGGTACGAGACAAGACCAAGACACGCCGTGTCGGCATCCTGGAAGAGCAAGCGGAAGGCGTCGATCTCTTCCTCTGAGAAGCCTTCGATTGCCTGCTTGAGGGTGAGGCGGCGTTTTGCGGCGAGTGCGCGATGGGCTGCTTCTCGGATCTGTCGGATACGCTTGAGATAGCGATATCTGGCAAGTCGAGTGAGCAGACGACGCTGGATGCGCACTGCCGCGTTGTACCGGATGCGTTCGTAGAGACTCAGAGATGCGTAGTAGCTCGCTGCGACAGCCGCAGCATTCGGTTGGATGCGGAGGACACGTCGCCCGAAGCGGACGAGACGACCGAGAGGCGTCGCCGTCCACCACGCGCCCAGCGTCTTCCAGATAATGCCGACAAACACCACAAACGGCTCGATCAGCAAGAGATGGAAACCCAAACCGACAGCCCAGGCCGCAATACAGCGCCACGCAGTCGTTTGCCCCAGTTCCAATGAGTTGATGACGATCAGATAGCTCATAACCCCAAGCCAAACACCACAAATGCCGTATACGACGTACACGATCCACGCTGGATACGGCACACGTGTGACGAGCGCAAGGTCGTTCGTAGCGAGCGCTGCTGAAACTAGTCGTCCGTCCGGCAAGCGGAGTCGTCCTGCTGGCAGTGTGCTATCAGAAAAGGCCCCGTCGGGCTTGACGGGGTCGTGAACGTCCGTCACGAGCGCAGTTGCTGCGAGCTCCGTCGCAACAGAGGGCGAGACACTCTCGAGACTACTCGAGAGCATCTTGGCGAGGATCTTACCTCTTGCTGGCGCGGCGATTTTGAGGCCCACGACCTTCTCGAACGTCTCACGCACTTGCACTTGCTGCTGTTGGGTAGCCGACGAACTCGTGGTGGTTGTGACCACACGGAGCTTGAGCTTGGCATCCTTGGAGATCGAGACGTCGTACGCGAGGAAGAGCGCGCTGGCGATGAGGAGGATCAGGAGGACAGAAATCGCCGCAGCAAAAGCCACAATACCCTCAACGACGGTGTGGAAACGCGCCAGCATCTTGAGATAGCAGCCGTCCAAGTCCTGCAGCTGCTGCAGCTCCTTGCTCACCACTGTGCCGTTCACACGCGTCGCTTCGAGATCCATTTGAATGAGTGTGCCTTCAGGACAGGGTCGATATGCCGTGTCGGTGGCGTCGGTGAAGCCACAGCATTGGAGCTCTTGTTGCACGCGACTGCGGAAGAACGGCGTGCCGTCGACCCGCCAGGCCTTGGTGAGACGCTCGGGTACACTGAAGCCCGTGTTGCGGATCGTCCAGTTGGTGCTGTCTTCGTCAAGTGTTTGAGTTGCCATGTAGACACCGAGCCATAGCAGCACAAGTAGGAGCACAGAGACGATCGCTACGAGTGCGAGGAGCACTGGACTGCGTGTGCGTTGGCGCTGCTTGAGGTCGAGTGCGAGCCACGCCACCAGAGAAGTTCCTGCGATCAAGAGTGCAAGAACGAGGGATTCAAACGGCCCTTTGACGAAGTCCACGCCATACAGACTACGTTGGACGCCGAGAAGAACGAGCGCCATGAACGTGGCGATGCCGATGCCAAGAACGAACAAAAGGCAAGCCACCACTGCGTACGCGCCGTGGAGGAACCGCGAGAGCCACGTGAACCAGCGCTCTTCTGTTGTTGCGTGGGTCATTTCGAGCGTCGAAGAGGACAAAGACGCGTTGGTCACGGCAGCACTGGACATTGAAGGCGACGCCGGTCTCTGACGCTGGAAAAGACGGCGGAAGAGCAGCATCTTTTCTTTGCGTTGTCTCGCCACCGCGACTTCTTTCGTTTCGTCGTCCGAACGATGACGCACGGCTTCAAACAGCGCTCGAACGAGTGTCTGGGTGGCGAATCCGACCACTCCACCGTAAAGAAGACCCATACCGAGATAACCCCAGACGTCGGGCTGCTCGCACGTCTTGAGAGCGTGGCGATGACATCCGTTGTTCGCAAACCAGGCTGAATACACAGCCAGCGACGTCACCACCGCACAGAGAACGCTCGTGAGGCGCTGGGAGCGTGTGAGCTTGGGATCAAAGCGCTTGTACAGGGAAAGAATTACGTGATGACGATGGAGATTACTGCGGTAGGTCCCGACGGCATAGCGCACCCGACTCTCGATGACAAACCAGTCGTGTGGGTTGTGACGACGCAGATCTTTCAACACGAGCCAGGCGAGACATATAACCAGCATCTCAAACAGCGCCAGGGCCAGGAGGAACTGGAACAACCATGCATAGGATCCACTGAGTTGCACTGCCAGGGGGTATCGACAGCCCCGCGCAGCTGCTAGTGCGCATGTGTAGCCTAGTGCCGGTCGGTCGAATACGACCCACGGCCTTTGACGACGACAGGGTCCTGGAATCCACAGCAATCGAAGTCGACCGAGATTCGATGTTGCTGAGTCGACGAGAGCGTGTTCCACTGATGATCGAGGAAGCTCGCGAGCTGCTCCTGCCACGAAGAAGACGCCGAGAATCGAGAATACCCGGCTGTGAGTGCAACGCCGAGCCAGCAGCCCAGTGTAAGAGGTACGCGAGCAGCAGCCTGGAGCACAAGGCGATGAAGCGTGTGACTCCAGAGCCCTTCAAGCGCGTAGACGTTGAGGACAAGGGTGTAAGCCGAGTAGACCAAGAGCGCAACGCCAATGGACAGAGCAAACACGATCTGCAGCGCGCTGGACGTAAAGAGCGACCACTGCGAGACGATGTCGAGCCCCAAGAAGAGCGCACAGAGCGACACAAGTAAGGCTGTGATGCACGACAGCGTCAGTATGAATCGAGGGAGCAGCACGTGCCAAGCGAGTGTCAATGAAGGCGTTAGGACGAGGCTTCCGACTGCAAGAAGCAGAACTACCAGACTCGCGAGCACACCGAGTACGAGACGGAACGAGGATCCGCCTACGCGTCGCGTATACTGAGCCAGAGGAGCTGCGCAGCCGTCCAAGGCGGAGGCTGGGCACACGACTTGAGTGAGTCGACGAGCACGAGGCGGGGACACGCTACTGAGGCGGCGTGTGCGTTGCTGGGCGGTTGTGTCGACGACCACGACGGACGCTTGGTCTGCGGAAGCGTAACGCCACGCGGGCAACTCGGCCGCGTACGTATAGTTGGAGGACGAGGCGTTCTGACTCGCGATCTTGTCGAATCCACAGCAGTCCAGGGCGTTTTGAAGGAAGATACGGGTATTGGGCGGCGTGGCGATCCACAAAGTCTCCAAGCGCGAATGAAATGCACTGGTAGAAGCAAAAGGCACGTGGGCAAAGCGGTAAGAAACGCCAACAACACCGAAAAGCGCCGTGAAGAGAGCGGACATGACGAGAACGAAGACCCAAGCGAGTCGTTTCGAGGCATGAGGACGCCACGCGATCACGAGACTCAGCCACGCAAGCACTTCCAATACTCCGCCTGTTGCGAGGAGATAGACACCCACTTGACGATCAAAGATCCGCAGCAAATACGAGAGATGGAGGACGTTGAGCTGATAAATGGCGTCGAGACCGGCGCAAATGACTACAAGACCGAGAACAACACCAGCGAGACTGAGTGTGACGGCCACGAAGAAGCAAACGTGGTGGAAGAGCACAGCACGGAAGGTCTTGGGCAGCGGTGGACGCTTGGTAGACACGACTGTTGTGGGCTGGATACGCGGCTTGACGGCAAAGCGACGTATTCTCATCACCACGACTGTCGTGAGGAGCAGCACGAGGCCCTGGAAACCCAACAGGACTAGCAAACGCCACTGAAAATACGTCAGCTCGCGCGTAATGGCGTCTTGGATCAACACACGACACGTTGGGAGCGTCGAATGGTCCGTCTGTGCATCTGCTACACAGGCGCCTTCGCTGTGTGACGTAAACCCACAGCAAACCATCGCTGTCTCGATCGTCACGCGCGTTTCTTGCGAGAGTCCCGTGTATTTCGTATGGATCCACTCGATGAGAGCTGGATCCAAGGCCAAGTTGACTCGAGTTCGCGCGACAAAGATGAAAAGACCGATAAAAGCGAAGCCATTGGCGACACCGAGGGCGAGGAACCACTGAAGACTGCGAGCGTCGCGGTGACAGAGAGCTCGTTGGCCCAAAAGCACGACAAGGAACGCGATGACGCCCAAAATCACAGTGACGACACCCATTTCAATCCCGAAGAAGGCTGCAGCGAGTGCGTTGCTGAGGATGTGCAGCCGAGCGACGAGATCCACACCAAAGAAGACGAGTACAGCCATGGCAATGCCTTCAAGCTGGAGTAGTGAGGGTAATAGCGCGTGTAACACGATGTCGAGCAACGAACGAAGCATGAGTCGTTCAGCAGAAGACTCTCCAGTCGCGTTGTTGGCTGGTTCGCCCGCTAGTTGAGCCAAACGTAGCGCACGCCAGTGGAGAATGACCTGGATGAGTAACCACGCTGCTGTTTCCACGATCATCACGCCCTGAAGGTACAGAAACGACGTCGAAAACAGCTCTTCCGCGTGCTGAGTCACAACAGCAAAGCACGTGCGCGGTGGGGACGCGTCTAGCGCTTCTTCGGGGCATTCGGCGGCATCTGCGATTGAAGAGAAGCCACAGCAGCCATAGAACGTCTGGATTTCGGCTAGGACGTGGTCGCCAAGAGCGTCCCACACATGACGCAGCGAGGCTTGAGTCTCGACAGGTAGCCTGTCAAAGTCAGAAAGGTGGCGGAAGGCGACGAACGCACACACAAGTTGTGCCAAGAAAATGAGGAGCAACAAAGTCGCGTAGGTGCGTCGTGAGCGATGGGAGGCATCTTCTCGAGCAAGAACCACACCGTTGATACCAAGAACGAGCACTACACCACCCAGAACGAGCAGAACGATGCCGATAGGAGTGCCGTAGAGGAAAAGAACGAGCTGCTCAGACGTGCTGTTGCCCAAGACGAGCCAAAAATCGAGTCCCACGAGCGCCATCACAAGTCCTAAGAGCACTAGAGCCCCATTGCATAGGCGGAAGAGCGTCGTGAGCGTCGTGTAGTGCGAGTGGAGTTGAGCGTTAGACGCAAACAGTGTGCGGACTTCATTTGGCAGCACTACATCGTCGTCTGGAAGTGTCTGGAGCTCCACAGGTGCTGCAACTGGGATCTGAGCGTCTGACGAAGCCAAAAGCATCGTACTCGAGGTGTTGACAGTCGTCGCAGTCACTGCTGTCGTCGCGACAGCGTCTTTTTCGTTCTGTTCCTGCTTTCTCCTGGCTAAAAACGACGCAAAGTCCTCCAAGACACCGAGTTTTTCGGCTCGTTCTTGTAACTCGCTCCATTTCGACCGATTGAGGTTCTTGACGGTCTTCTCCTTCTCCTTCTGTCGATCGATCACATCGACGCGCTGACCTACGCGTCCTCCCAGCACGAACAATCCCCAGATGATACTCAGTGCGATGGATCCAATCAGAGACGATGAGTCGTTGCGGTAGAGATCACGAACGTGCGAGTAAAAGTCCAATCGTTCCTCGAGGGTCGCAAGCACTTCGAGCGTGCCCAGTTCGCTGCAGTAGCAGACCGTGTACTCGAAGGTACTCAACGTCTCGTCCTTATAGCAGACCTCGGTTTCGTATTGCCCCGTGACGGCATTCCACGTTCGACAGCCCGTGGTGAAGTTGCGTTGCTCCACCAGCGTCATTACCCGAGCGTGAGGGATGGTCAAAACCACGAGAGGGCTCCACGTCACACTATCGGACGCAGTTGCACTCGCCAGACGTCGCTGTGTCTGCGCTTGCTTGTTCGCTTTGGCCACACAGTCACTAGAACCCGTGAGCATTACGACAGAGCTGGCAGACTTGACTTGCACAGTCACCACCGTTGCCGCTGAGAGCGCCGTCGACTCGTTCAGCGTACACTGCGGGTGTGTCGTGGCCGTTAACACAAACGCACTCATCACCAGCTCATCCATCTTGTCCTGAAGACACACGAGCGCCGTCGGCGTGAGCTTGAGATCGAGACCAGGTGAGCCCACCTGTAGAGTGTTTCCAGGCGACGTGTACACTGTGATTTGACCTGCACTTAGCATCGCAGGCGGCTCGTCTTCGAGTAAATCCTGACCCGAGAGCATGGAGAGGGCTTGAAGTGTCTGCAACAGCTGCTTGTAACTCGCCTGAGCGGCGCTCGACTCACGTGCACTCGCACAGAACGACTCGTCGGTCATAGGATCCGCAATGGCGTCTTCGAGTTCTCTCGTGAGCGACCACTGCTCGCTACTCAGTTGGCGATTCTTACTAGCAGCCTTCCCAGGCATCGAACGCACGGTTAGTACAGTCGAGAGCGCATTCACCAGGGTCTCTCCAGTCGTTTCGACGAAATCGCCAGGATCCGCTAGCGACTTCGCGTCTTGAGCGATATGAATGCCCATACTGGTCACTGTGCCGACGTTGTCATTGTCAAAGGCTGCACTGGACGACGAGAGCACTGTGTCCACCACCTGCGCTTGCTGGGCGAGTCCGGATTCGGTCGGCTCCGTGGTCTTTGCGGTCGTCATGAGCGTCGAGAGAATCTCGTCGTTCACTGCACGTACAGCTGCCACCTCCAAATCACAGTTCTGACCCATGTACCCAGAGTCACAGCCGCAAACAAGCGTCGCAGTGTCGCAGAGACCATGACCAGAGCACACGCCGGTGTCTGAGCCAGCGCCTGGACACCCAGTCAACCCAGAGTCGCCTTGCACGGCACGTCCCATGATCAGCGCCGCTGAGAGCAAGTATTTGGTGGTTTGAGTTGAGTCGGTACTTCCTGACGTGTCCTGCGAGCCTCCTTTTTGCGCCAACAGGTTCGAGACAAACACGACAGGCTGGGTTTTAGCCTGTGGAGGCAACAAAACTCGAATCACATCGCTCACCATCGTCATCGCGCCCATACGATCGCTGATAAACGCGATCACGGTCACGTCTTCGGACTCTTTGAGTCCATCCGGAGGGAAAAACGTCACGCGTGCGTTTGGTGCCAGTTGTTCTGGCACAAGCGGACGCATCTGTTGACGTACTAGCGTTACATTGGAGCTGATGTTGACGAACTGAGTGGACGACAGCACACCAAACGCATACGTCAACGGCAAGTCGTCGCTATCGTCGGTCCACTGCGTACACTCGAGTGTGAAGTAGTCCTGGAGCGCGTAGCCTTCATGCGGAGTGACCTGGAAGAGTCCGGACGACGGAGGCGCGTTCACTTGGAGACGTACCGTCCCAAAACCAACGTTTCCATTAAGATCCGTCGCTTGGAGGCGGAAGATGTACATTTGTCCAGGCGTTAGTGCGTTGCGTCGAATGCTGTTGTTAACACTGGTCAAGGGCATGACGAAGGCGTCGTTTCGCGTGATGTTGATAGTAGCTGACGGCACTGGAAGGCCGAGATCGCCCTGATCTTCCAGCCAGCGCGCAGTGTACGGATATGTCGAGGACACGACGGCATTGAGCATCATACGGCTCGAAGGGTTGATCTTGGTTGCTGATACGTTGACGGCGACGATCGGAAGACTCCCCTGGCGTGTATAAACGGTCGTGGACGTGGTGGCTGTGCGTGTTCCACGCGAAAGGACCAGCGAGAACCGGAGCGTGCGTAGCGGCAGCAGTGTAAACGGCGCGAGGAGAAGCTGACTGGTTGTCGAGGGCGTCGTGGGGAGTGATAGAGGCACGTAGCTGTCGGATGTCGAGGCCGTGGCGTTAATACACGGTTGCGTCGTGTTGGTAATGTCCTCACACGACCAGAGATACGTCAGCGGCAGCAACGACGACGTGGACTCGGTCCCCACTACGTCTGGATCGACCGACGTTGCTCCACTGAGCACGACAGTGTCGCGTTCGCCCAACGCACGCTCGCCACCAGTGATCACTGGCCGCAGAGGACTGTTCAGGACCGTCAAGACGATGACCGTAGATGAGCTGCTGCTCGACGTGGTCAATGGTTTACTGGTTGTCGAGTCTACAAGCGACGTCTCCATCCGGAATCGATATGTCCGACCTGCGACGAGTTGCGTACGAGGTACACGAAAGACACGCGGGTCTTTGGCTGTGTTCGTCGCGTTCAGATCCACTGCTACGGCGTCAGACAACGAGCCCGAGGCTGTGGAATAGCTCACAGCTGTCCAGCGATACGCGATACGGGCGTTGGGTGTGAGCTGTGGACAGCTCAACGTCGCATTTACTTGGAACACAAGTGGATCGCCGACACGAGACGCCTCGATTACTGCGTCCCCCAACACGACTACCGACGGACCAGGCAAGGCCTGGACTCGGACGGTTCTGACAGCCGTCGTACGCTGCGCGAACGCGTTTCCGAGTCTCATTGCCACGAGGTAGCGCGCGCCAGGCTCTAACAGCGAGCTGTCGACGCTGATACGGAAGCCCTTGGCAGTGGTTGCTGCCTGCGCGAGGCTTCGGACGTAGCACGTGGCCCGGAGTTGCGTCAGCGTCGTCAGTAGCGAAGCCAAGGCATCACCACCTGAAGTCACCACATCGGCCTTGACGAGCGTTGTCACCGCTGGGCCTGCGTATTTGGTACACAGGGACACCAGAGGACCGTCCGACAGAGCTTCGGCGCGTTGCAGCACGGTCTCGGCATCGGTCAACGACGTTCCCGCTACCAAAAGTGACGCTGGTAGCATCCGCCACACCACGAGAGAGTATGGGCGTCCGCCTGCGCCAGTCGAGAGCGTCGCGTCGGCACTCCACACACCACAACTACCTGCTTCGTCAGGCGTCGCCATCACAATACGAGGCTGGACAATATCACTCGGTAGCGTCACGGTCATCGTTGCCTGCGTGTACGCGCGACTCGTGTATCGCGCTCGTAACACGCGCTGGGACTGGCAGATCTGGCTGACAAACTCAGAAGGTGCACATTCGTTTAGTACGAGGACATCGTTGGCAGTGAGCGTTGCACCTGGGCCGAGGTCGATCCGCAGTCGCTGGGCGTCGCTCCACAGACATACAACGCCCGTACCCAACACATACCGTGCCTTCGTGAACGAGAAGACGAGGTCGCACGCAAACGTCTTGAACTTTGGGCTGTAAAGAGTCGCAAGGGACGAACTCGCGGACGTCGGGCGTAGTGTCATGGTCGCCGCGTGGTAGACGATCGAGTCAAACATCACAGTCACTCGTGCGCCATTGGCGTCGAACGTTGCAGACACTGGGACTGGCGGCGGGATGGCTTCGCGGTCGTTGATCATCACGGCAACGTCAACAACCCCCAGGGAAGAGTTGGAGATGTTGTACTGCGGGTCAGCACTCACAACCGCGTGACTGAGAGACGAGAACTGCGTCGGGTCCTCTGGGATCTGGTCATCAATGGCAAACACCGTGATCACACGCGGCTGAGACCAATCAAGAGGGGAGAAAACGAGCTGTAGGTCGTTGACAAGCGTCGCCGGGTCCGATGTCCGTATCCCAAGCGTTGACTTATCCTGGTATGCTGCGCCAACCTGAGGCGCCGAGAGAAGGAGGTTGAGATCATCGAGGTTGCGAATGGCTTCGACGGCAGGACGCACTGAGACCAACACGTCTTCATATGGCTCCGAGTTGAGCACGATCGAGTACGAGTCGTTGAAGCCGCCCTCGGCCACGTGGAGCCTCGTACGCGGCGTTGTGACCAGTCCACGAACGAGCGAGATGGTCACAAAGGAGATGTCGTTGTCCGTGATCGAGAGCATCAGAGTCGTCTTGGGCGTGGCTTGTGCATCTGTGAAGACGTAGTCCGAGTCGATTTTGCTGGTCGTCGAGTGCGTGATGCGAGCTGTGTGCACAGGGGCTTCCTGCAACGAGTCGTCAAAGGCAAGGAACGAGACGTTCTGCCACTGACTCCAATTGGCTGCACCAAAGTATAGCGTCGTCGTGAGTATAGTGGCATTGCACACACGCACGCCGTTCGTCTGTGGTCGCAAGTAGCAGTCGTGAGCGGGATTCGGTGTGAGAACGACTGCATCCCAAGGCTCCGAGGTGAGACGGACGCCATAAACATACGGGTCACTGCGCTCGGTTACGTCCATCTGGAGCGTCGAGAGCTGGATACCAGCGACATCATTGTCTGTGATGTACACGAGGACACTCCCGAGGTTCCGAAGTGCGGCGTAGATCGCATCGTTCGTCGACAGTGTGTGCACGAGCACCGACGACGATCCAATGACGTCTTGAGTGTCGTCGTCCACGGCGGCGACGTCGACCCGTTGCGGGATATTCCAGTTGAGCCAAGTGAATACGAGTTGTGAGGGTGTCGCCTTGACATAGTTACCTTTCGTAGCAACGTTCCTGATGTCAACTGTGACTTTGGCAAAGGGCTCGGTCGTGAGTACGACGTTGTAGCTGTCTGTGGCGCCACCCTCGGTCGTAAACGCCGTTGGCTTGTCTACGACAAAGCCCGACATGTCGTTGTCCTTGACCGTCACGCGAATCGTCGGGATCGAGATCTTGTGGTACTTGGGATCAGTGCTGAATGCGGCATGGGATATCCCAGTGTCGTGCAGGTCGGCTTCGTCCAGCGAATCGTCAGTACCCTGTACAACAACGCGCTGAGGCAGACCCCAGTCACGAGGGGTGAACACGAATTCACTCGTAGGGATCGTGAGATTGCACAGTTTGAACCGATAACACTGCGTGTTCTTGGCGTCAAGCCATGGCAAGACAACGATGCGCACGTCGTACAAAGGCTCAGTCGCCAGTTGAAGCTGGTAGTCTGCCACCACTAAGCCGTCTTCACTCACGTCCAAGTGCGTCTCCGAGACGATCACACGCGCCACATCGTCGCTGTCCACCGCAACTTCAATTTGTTCAAGAGGGAGAACTGCGTAGATCATGTCGTCGCTGAAGATCGTGTGAGTGACACTGGAGAGCGTTGTGTTAGCTCGATCGATCGTGGACTCGTCCAAGAAATCATCGACAGCTGAGATCTCGACACGCTGCGGAAGACACCAGTTCTCAGGCGTGAACACGAGCCACGGCGTCTCGACGGTGAAATTGCACAAGAAACGCTCTTGTGTCGTCACGTTCACAAGGTCGTACACACACGTACCGCGAAGTCCAAATAGATCCGTCTTGTCCAGCTCGAAGCGTGCGTGAGGGATACTCGCACACCGCGGGGCACCATCCAGATCCAGCTCGGAAGGAACAGCAAATGGCTCGATTTCCTGTGTCACGAGTGTCGTGTTGATGATGATTTTGAGATTCTGGAAGCGCACGTAGTCTTCAATCGCCCATTCGAGTCGCCACGAGTGTCCACCATCGAGAAACGGGCCTTCGCGACTCACACGAACGCCTTTGTCAAACTTTATGCCACGACTACGACGAGAGACCGGATGATACTCTTGCTCACGGTTCGAACGCACGAACGGAAGGGCCTCAAGAGCTTGATCCATGCCATAGGAACTCACATTCACGGGTAGATTCCATGTACGCCCACTTGAAATCAACAGATTGGGGTTTTCTGGGTCGTACAGTTCCAAGATCAGCGAAAACATGCCGCTCAAATACGTTCCGTTCGCGATTGTGCTGGCCCCGAGCGTCACCCCAGCACCTGTAAGCGTCTGTTTCCCATAGACTGCGATCGGCGGGAGGTTCCCTGGACTGTTGGCGTATGTGATGCGCCACGTGTAGCCCGTGCAGATATCAAAGGCGTCACAATTCAGACCGTCCCGACTCACTTCCACTGGCTCGGTCATGCCTAGCGCGTCAATGGCCAAGCGGACGTCACCACTCGTCGCACTCCACGCCACAGCCGTTGTGTTTTTATGCGGGAGCTCCTGCAAGTACACGCGCTTCGTGCGTGTATTGGTCTTCTTGAACAGACCGCCGAGCTCAATGAAGAAAAAACCACCGAGGGAGACGCCATCCCGCACGGTGTCCACCAGAATCACGACGTTTTTGCCAGTAAGATCCATCGAAACGACCTTCAGCTCACGTAAATCGCCGGTGTTTTCGTAAAAGTCGATCGTCCACTCCTTCGAACCCTCGGCCGACCGACGCTGAGCCGTCACACTGACATTCCCCAGTCCATCAAGATAGCCTAGAGCCTCTTGAATCGTCGTGGCATCCGCGTCGCTTGGAATTGGCGGTGTCCGAGTTGTGTTCCAGTCGTTCGTATACTGGAGGACAAAGGACCCACCCATCACCACAGGCGCCTGCTGCAGGAACACTAGTCCTATGATGTTTGTCGTCGCACCAATCGCTTTGATCATTCCAGTAGTCGAGACTTGTAGTGTTTCGTACGACTCCACACTGAGAAACGCAACCCGGTACTGGACGCCATAGATGTTCACACTCATCAACTGCTGCGTCACGGACACTGCGTAAACGCCATCGAGATCACGCAGATAGCCCTCGATTTCGGTCTCTTTACTGCCGAACGGAATGTCGACGGTCTTTGCAGCGCCATAACTCAGCTGGAAGCTCCCTGTGGGTGGGACCATCATAGCAACGCGTTGAGCCGTCAGTGTGCCTTCAAACGGCGCATCCACCGTCACACTGAGCGTCGGGAACACGCCATCGAGGGATAACACACGTGCGAATGTGATCTGCCAGCGCAAAAGCGACTGCGTGTACGCCAACTCCCGCGTAACATTCACCGTTTTCGATCCCCATAGTGCATTGAGTGCCGTGTCCACGACAGTTGCAGACGCAAAGCCGTCAATCGATGCAGTCGTCGTCTTCGGAGGAGCTCCGCTGCCTCCCTTCGCTGTGATCCGAAACGTTTTTCCATAGTTGACGGCCTTGGCGATGGCATCAGCTGACGGAAAACGGACACGAAAGGGATCTGAGAAGCGGAATTCGATCGCATATGTCTCATGCACGACACCGCCGATGAGTCGAACGCGATAGATTTGATCCACGTGCTCGGAATAAGTCACAACACGCTGCACTTCAGTCACACGAGGCAACGAGAGGGTGATTTCGTGGATCTCTCGTGGCGAGTCAGTCGCGAGTACTACTGAACTCACACTCTGTTGACGCGGCAGACCACATGTGACATTGTCAAAGTGATAACCGCACGGTCGGTAGCACGCGCCTTTGGGGAGTTCGTTGGTCATGGCGATGGTGACGTTGGCCCAGGGCTCCGTCTCGAGCGTGAGCTCGTAGTACGTCTTTGAATCGATCTTCTCACCGACTGCCAGCGCCAAAGTCGAGTACGTGACGGCGGTCACGTCGTTATCTTCGACGGCAACGACAATATCAGGCAGGAAGATGTTGTCGTAGATTGGATCGGCACTAAACGACGTCGCTTGAATCGTCGTCATGTGGATATCTGCTTCGTCCAGCTGATCGTCCACTGCGAGGACACGCACATTCTGCGGAGAGCGCCAATTGAGTGGTGTAAACACGAGCACGTTTGGTGAGACTGTGATGTTGCAGAGCTGATTGGGTTGCGCACTGAGCGCATCTCCACAGCGCAATGCGGCATCGAGTGACGAATCTTCTTTGTTTCGCTGCGAGAGACACACTGGCGCAGGAACACACGCGCGATAGCAGTCGGTCTGCGCGTTCAAGACAATCTTGACGTCACTTGTCGGCTCGGAGAGCAGCAGAATCTGATAGTCGTTGCCTTTGCCAGCCTCGGACACAATGAGCGAGCTCGTTGAGAACTGGATGCCCGGGATCGTCGCGTCAATGATTTCGATACCCACATTTACGATGACCATTGACGCGTTGTACGGATCACTCGCAACGATCGTCTCTTCAACGTCCTGACGTGACCAATTGACGTGCAGTTCTCTGAGTTCTTCGACCCTTTGCAAGTGAATTGCTTCGGACATAGCGTGGAATGTCCGCCAGTAGACACGATCACGATCATAGTTCTTCACGGCACCACGATACAAGTCTTCCCACGCCGTGTCCGCGCTCAAGGCGAGCGTGCTAGCGACCGACTGGACTTGATACGTCTCCGCACTCGTGGCGACATGTAGAATCGTCGTTGGATGGATTAGCGACTCGTATAGCTCGTCTTTAGTTGCCAGAACGCGGATATACTGAGGTTCCGCCCAGTTTTCAGGCGTAAAAGTCACTACTCGAGGCAAAGCCGTCACGTTACACAGCGTGAAACGATAGCACTCCTGCTCAACATTGATCTCAATACGTACTGGCGTCGCTGGCTGTGTCGCGAGACTCAGTGCGTATGCGTTGTGTAAAAGCGCATTGGATCGGAAAAATTCGTGGAAATGGTCAAGCAGCACCGACTCTTCCAGCGCTTGAACGTACCACGCAACACTCGCAAAGCGCCCGATGAAACCCGAGCGATCACTTCGAGGCACAGCTCCGAACTGCAGACGCTTGCGCTGGCGACTGAGGATGGGCAGGTTGCACGGCTTCGTCACCCAGAGCTGGTTCATAGCGAGGAATCCGGTTTCGGCACGCACCGAGAGTGTGATCTGCGCTGCACTCGGGTCATATGATGCGGCAATGTGGAACCATCGGTTGATGGCACTGCCCTCGATCTCCTTGGTGAAAGAAGATACACACGACGCGTCCGAGTCGGGATCTCGCAGAGTAAAGGCACCGTATGGCGTATCGTCGGTGAAGGAGAGGTCAGCCATCACCCCAACGTCACTAGCCAGTGTCACGAGCGTCGTGGTGCTCGTTCGGGTGAGTGGAGCTTCGGTAAAAAGCAGCCAAAACTCGATCGTGAACGCGCTCATCGCTGGTTGTACAGCCACTGCGTTCGAAAAGTACGTTTGCTCAAGCGTGTCGTCGATATTCAGTGTCTTGGTGGTCGCGATATCCGTCAATGTGACACTACTCACTCGGCGATTGACGCCCAGACTACTCGCATCAGCATCATAAAGAGTCTTTGTCGGCTGATCGTCGAACATCCAGAGTGTCACAGGGATATCAAGCAGCAGAAATGATCGGTGCTCGGACTGGGAGAGAGGAAGCCGCGTCAACGGCACTAACGAAGGCACACCCATAGCCATGAGGTCGTTAAAGTCGCTCATCACCAGGAGCTCACTGTTAGCAGTGGTGGTGCGCTCGGCGTGACACGATACTGTCTCTTCACAGACGTATCCACTCAAAGAACACGTCGCGGACGCTGATGGCTTGAGCATAAATGCACTGGCGTTGAGGAAACAGTCGGAAGATAACGTGGTGGTAGCTGTTGCTTGCGCTTGAGAAGTTCTAAGGCCTTCCAAGACCGCACCACGCGCGGAGATTGTCATGGCAAAGACAGGACTAATACCAACACCACACGCATCGACGTTGGTCTGCACATCCACGAGACCCACACGAGTCGGCGTCGCTAGCTTCAGCACTATCCACTCACGATACGACGCTCGATTGGCGATGTAGCACTCGCTTGTTCGTGATGCATCCATGAGAGCCAACGCCGATCCAGCACCACTGAGTGCGCGTTGGGAGCTCACACTGTGAATTGTGTACGAAATTGGCACAGCAAAGCCGCCAGCTGCGTTCTCGTCGTCGGTCGGAGCAAAGAGCTGGATACTAGAGAGTGCAAGGGGTGTGTCGCCTTTGCCTCGTAGATCTAACAGCAGAAACTGAGGCGTTGTCGCTGGGTTCCACCGTCGTACTTCGACTTCGTTCAGCATTAGGATCATGTTTGTGGCCTGACGGATCACGCGGACAAAACGACCCAGTGCGAAAACGCCACGCCACGAAATTGACTTGACTCCGCCTTGACAGGAAAACACGAGCGTCTTCTGTGTGACGATGGGTGCATCCACGCTGTCTTCCGCTGTCACAATCACTTGGAATGTTTGCTCAAAAGGGTCGTGAAGCTCCAGCAACTCGTCGTACGTGCTGCTGGTGGCTAGATCGCCAGTCCACGACGGTACCACGGAGGCTGACGACTGACACAAACCACGACCGTGCAGTCCTATGTACGGGAACAGCTCGATAGACCCAATCGGCTCGACCGCCCCGAGATCCACTTGCCACCAGGGGTTATCTGTCTTCTGGGTGCGTGTACTTCCTGCCACCATTGACAAAGACACCGAGTCTACTGCCAACGGGTCCCAGGCGGACGCACGTTGGCCGTTCACAGCGAGAGAGCTCACTGCGCCATTAGGCGACGTCGAACTCTGCTGCGTAAACATACCACGAGCGAGGTTTTCGTCATTCGACTGACGGATCGATTGCTGCAGTCGCCAAGAGTCACTGCGGCTGTCGCCAAGCCAGTCTGAATGAAGTCGGGCACGCAAGCCTTCGCCATTTGCCGTCGGTGTGACCTTGAGAAACGGATCAAAGGCTTCGACCTCGACTAGCGATAGCATCCCAGGGTCTTCCCGATACAGACGCAGCGTCCGCACGCCAGCGTTCAACTCCCAGAGCACGAGTGACTTGCGCGCGACAAGCCGCTCGACGACTGGACAGTTGTCTGGACAACCCACCGTTTTTGCCTTCGCCAGAGCAGCGAGCTCTGAATTATCCGGATCCAACGGCAAGAGAGACGCAACGGCCACGAGCGTTGTCGGATTGTCGACGTCATCGCTGTTCATGACGTCAGGAAGAGTGATCGCCACTGTGCCAAGCCGCCGGACGCGCGGAAGTGTGACTTGCCACCACGCTTCCGGCTGATCAGCGGTTGATGCGGCGCTGCTATCGATGCCACGCTTCCCATCGATCGCTAGTGCTGCGCCCTGACTCCCAGTAATCGAACTCTGCTTCGCGACACCTTCCACAAGTCGATTGGGAAAGCTGTACCCAACCACTAGCATCGGACGCAGCGCACGGGCAAATAAAGACGAGCAGAGCTGCGTCGTTCCAGAAGGTAATGGGTCCGACTCGCTGCTGTTGTTGGTCACCACCACGTCGCTGAGTACTTGGATTTTGAATGACACGACTGGCAATCGCGTGGGCAGCAGCGATTGCACCAATGGCGTCACGTCGATCAACGCCGAGCGCTTCTTGGTGATCGTCGCGATGCGTTCAATCGAAGTCTCGGGTAAGAAGGTCACGCCAGCTGGGTCATCCGTGCCTTTCCTCACACCAGCGTCAGTCCATGCGTTGTTGACGACAGTAATCCGCAGTCGATACGACTTCTCAAAGGACGCGCCGCCCGAAGACGCAGCCGCACCTGACGAGCCTGAGTCGCCTTGACTCTCGCTTGCATTGAAGACCTTGAAAGGTGTCTCGTGCACAAGGAGCTGGGCAAATCCAAACGCTGCGTGTGTGTCTCCCTCGTGAGCATCCGGCAAGTGGAACTTGAGAAACGTCGTTGCATTAGTTTCAAAGACCAGTACGTTCTGTAGCGCTGTATCCATGCCGACACTACTCCCAGTGCTGGTAGTCGACGCGCCACGCAACGAGAGATCACTGAACGCGAGTGTGGAGACAGCGTCGCCCACCCAGTCGACGCGATCATCTGACTCGTGGGTCTTGATACGTCCTCGGGGTTGAGGCACGCGCACTCGTACGCCTGCTCGGTCGTTATCGCTGATCGCAACGTTGATCTTTCGGTGTGACGGTGCGTACAGCAGCGTCGGCAGTACATTGTACGGGATCATCGACGCTGCATCGTCATTCCTCCACATAGGAAACTGCGATGCCATCGATGGCGACGTGTCTCGGAACCAGAACGCCGTCGAGTCATCATAGCCAAACGTTGAGGCTTGAACGCGATGTGAGATGGTGAAATTGGCGAGTTCGTCGTTGCTGGCTTCGGCGATCGGGTCATCAAGAGCTCGGACACTGATCCACTGCGGCACAAACCAGTTCGCATTCGAGAAAGTCACGAACGACGGCGAAATCACGAGTTGTGCGTTGCCAATGACAGCGATGCTCACGTTGACGGGTGACTCCACTGTGTAGATCGACTGAGCGGGGGGTTCGTAGTCCGTCCACAGCCCACACCGATCTGATGCTTTCTGCGTACAGAAGGAAGCACGTAACGATGGCGAGGCGCTTCGGGACGGTGGTGCATTGAGAACAATCGAGTACGTCGTGTCAACGTAGCTGCCTTCACGTAGTGTCAGTAATGGCTTGGACAGCGTCACACCGGGATCATTATCCCAAAGACTCACGTTGATAGCATTTGCGGGTCGACCTGAAGGCGATCGGAACGTCGCGAGACCACAGTTCCACACATGTCGCTCCTGCACAGCTCCATCAAATATCGCACGCGTCGCATTCAGTACCCGCGTGACATATCCTTCTGGCCACTCATCAAATGCCCAGCGCTGCGTATCGAGTCGCACGAGGCCCTGACAGAACGCGTGGACAGAGCGTGCATAGTCTCGATGCAGTGCCTGGAGCTGGTTGAGATTCAAGAGACCGAGGAAGCTGAGCACAAAGCTTCGGAGCTCGGGTGGCGGAGGCGTGAAGGGCGTCAGATCCACGAGACCCATCGAGAGATTGCGATCGAGCGCTTGCTCTTGTATCACTGATTTCAACTCAGTGTATGAAAGCGGTGGTTCCGTGAGCTCAGCAGCGTCGATCGATGGATCCAAAGACGCGGTTCCAAAGCGAGCTGGGACGCTCTGGGCGTCTGACACATGCGCGATGCAAGCTCCGTTGCCCAGTCGACCGTCACAATCCATCATGATGTCACATACACGAACGACTGGGTCTTGGGAGTCGAGACAGTCGCTGGGATTTGCGGGATCACAGCGTGGGAGAGCAAAGCATTGCGGTTGGCGCGTGTGGTAGCGCAGATCCTTACTCACACTATAATGCAGCAGGCGACCACCAAAGTACAGCCCTCCGTATTCAACTTCAGAGCGAGTGTCATCAACGGCAACCACGTTGACGACTTGAGGGACGTTCCAGTTGAGATGATTAAACGTCAACACGCTTGGATATGTCGTCACCTGTGTCTCATGAAGAGAAGTGATGATTACATCCACTGGATACCACGGCTTGGACTGCAAGACGACTGTGTACGAGTCGTTCACGCCGCCTTCTGCGGCAAATAC
This sequence comes from Pythium oligandrum, assembly GCA_020085045.1. NCBI lineage: Eukaryota > Oomycota > Peronosporomycetes > Pythiales > Pythiaceae > Pythium > Pythium oligandrum. The sequence goes on along the minus strand of JAHRIK010000024.1, from coordinate 443,194 downwards.
ATGACGACGCGAGAATTGGATGCCAGCAATATCGTTGTCTTGGATCTGGAGCGTAAAGTTGCGTCCGTAGAGAAACGGCGTATTCTCACCGTCGAAATTCGGGTCGCCACTGGAAGAAACGTGGGTGATCGTGGCGTAATGCATCCCTTCAGCGATGGCGTCGTCCTCGGCAACCACGCGGACGAGTTGCTCACGGTTCCAATTGGAGCGCGTGAACGTCAGTGTGTGTTGCGTACTCGTCGGTTCTGAGACAAAGCGCAGTTGCTGCACTGGTTCATCACGTGGGTCATTGAACCGCACGATAGTTGCGTGGACTGTGACGTCTTCTAGCGGTTGACGATTGAGCACGACGACGTATTCACCTACTGCAGACCCGCTCTCTTTGATGCGCTGCCTTCGCGATGTGACTGTGACGCCGCCGTCCATCGTATAGTCGAGGATGTCGCCTTGCGCATTCAGACTGACTGCGAACTGATACTGACGCGTGTCGACACCCGTCCGTGCAAACGGGTCCATGAGTTGCCTTTCCAATGGCGAATAGCTCTGTCTAGTCTCGACTGTCGCAGCGTCGACCTCCATCTCCATAACAGTATCCGTCTGATCCGATCCACAGCCACCCGTAAGCAAGAGCGTGTCGAACGCTCCGTCCAGCTGCACGCCATATCCAAAGTCGTCAGCCGTCGTACCGAACTGTCGAGACCAGACGCGATCTCCGTCGAGTGTGAGCTTGAGTAGCACAACATCGCGTCCACCGAAGCGACCAAAGCCATTGAACGCGTGTCCAAAGTCGTCCATGTATCCCCACGTCCATCCCACGACATACAACGTCTCCGTGTCCGTAGTAACGTTGCGCACGAGCGTCAACGCCGTGCCGCCGTCTGTCTCGGTCGTCCCAAACTCACGTGTCCACCCAAGCGAATCGTCGGCATTCACGCGCGCAACGAAGAGATTCTGGTCACTGACGTCGTCATTGTAGGTCTTAGTGCCCACAAAGTAGAGATTGCTGTCGCGGTCTTCCACGCCTCGCCCGAGGATCTGCACATGTGTCTCGGCCTCCTGCTGCCAGTTAAAATCGGTGTTCTGGAGACGCCAATCCTGCGCTTCCTCTGCACTTAGCGCCGCCACAGCTCCGCACAATAGCCACATAGATACCAACATACTCAACGCCATTGCACGCGCACATACAGAGCTGCTAGACGCCGCGACAGGCCATGGCATCTTGCCATTCATTCCTGCTTTGGCCAAAGGGTCGGAAGGTACACAGTAACCCTGAAAGTGTAACCCGATCATGTTCTTAACAGAAATGGACCTAGTTTGTAACGGTAAATGTAGCCATTTGACCCATGAGCTCACATATCAGAGCAAGGCGTCGTCATCGTGTTCGTCGTCTTCCAGCTCGTCCATGAACGAGTCGGCGGCTTCGGTGAGCTTCTGGAGGCCTGTGAGCTCTTCGAGGTACGTGGAGGAGTTGCAGGCGTGCTGCAAGAGAGCAAACGCGTCGTCGTTGTAGGCGGAAAGGACGGGCGTGCTGCACGCGATACACTTGTCAAAGGCCTCACCTGTGATCACCATCGTCGCGAACGAGTTCAAGAAGCCGCGCTGCTGATGAGGGACGAAGCTGAGCGGCACAGATCCGTCGACTGGCTTCTCAGCGCTGGCGAGGACGCCATCAGGCGAATGCAGCACGGCAACAAGCAATTCCACGGCAGTCGCCGCAGCCATTGGTGCTAACCCAGGGCGCGTGACCGTGCACATCTGATCCAGTGTCCGGTCTTTCAGCGAGTCACGCGGACTCACAATGTCGTTGCAAAAGTAGCAGCCAAGAGACTTGGACGACTCGGTGGCACCAACGCCGTGGCGCATCACCAGGTAGCTGTCAAAGCCAAGCGCTGCGTTGAGGAGAAGCTTCTTCTTTGCCGCGCAGATGACCGTGGGCAACCATCGACTCTCGCGTGAATCTGTTCCCAAGAACACCACGTCGTGCGAGTCGATCAGCTCTTGTAGTTGCTCGAGCGACTGCTTCGCATCATCCACAAGCTGAGTATTACTGAGGGCGTGGCCAGCCATCGGGATTGAGAGGTGCACACCACGCGAATTCACGAGTGGGAAGATCCGCTTGAGGGAGTTGGCTGCACACTCGGCCTTGGGTTTGCCCACATCTTGGAATTCAAACAGAGGCTGACGCACTGGGTTTGAGTGACTCACAACCGAGTTATCCGCGAGAGTAATGTGACGGAAGCCCCACGAGAGAAGACTTCGCGCTGTGTAGCAACCGAGCGTTCCTGCTCCGAGGACAAGACACTTGGTATTGGCCAGGACGTCGAGTTGTAGAGATGGCAACTGACGCCAGAGCATAAGCTTCAAGTTGAGATCCACCGATTGCTCAGCAAGACGGATTGGATCCAAGATGCTACCGAGTTCCATGATACGTGGGCCCATCTTGCCGCGCGCATTTGCTTCCCATCCGACGATTTTGACGGACTCGCGCTGGAAAGTAAAGGCGTCGCCGGTCTCCACTTCGAAAACAAGCGACGAGTTCCACGCAAATTCCTCGGTCGTTGTGTGCAAATGGCGGATGTGCTCACGAAAGGAGAGGATCTTGACCGAACGGTCACGAGGGAGTCGATCGGATGGTAGCGACGAGATCAACGCGAGGTAGTTGCGCAATGGCCATCCTGGGTTTGTCGCGAGCGGACATGGGTCGACAAAGCCAAACAAACACTCGTCCCAGTCGTCCGTATTGTCTTGCTGTCGCCATTGCTGGAATTCCGAGACACGAATCTCCCCACCGTCAGTCCCCGTTCGCTTCTGAATGACAAAGAACGATGGGAAGTTGGACAAAGGCGTTGATCCATCCTCATTCATGTGACGCAGCGCCAGCAATTCCCGCAATGCCGTCGCTTGCTCCGACGTCGACAGCACGGAGGAGACAGGTGCTGGTGCCTTGGAGATCAATGGTGTGGAGGTGGCAAGAGCAGGAAAGCCAAACCAGTAGAGGAACGAATGCTTCTTTAGGTCTGCAAACGTCACCAGTACAAACGTATTCAGCGCGTCGAGGGACGCATTCGGGTCGTCAAGGAGCGTCAAGACGCGCGCCCCTGCCTTCTGAAGCACGGCGCTCTTGTCTAGATTCTTGAAATCCTGTTCACTCGTACGATTAGCATCGCGATCTAGTTTTTCGCATCGTCGAGAAAAAAAGATACCTCGAGGGTGTTGGTGTTATAGAGCACACCCGGGGCGGTCCACTCGTATCGCACGCGATCCACGGGCTCCGTGGTCTGTCCACTGGTAACGAAAGAGCTCTCGTCCACCGTCAGTCGCGCAGGCACTGTCGCGGACCGTCCAGGCGTGAAATACGCCACAAGATCCTATCAATTCACATCCGACTTGGGTTGAGAACAAACACATCGCCGTCTCTCGCTCATGTTGCCACCCACCTGCGCCTGATCGCTCAGTTGGAACGTGTCGAGCTTGAGTGCTGCTAGCTTCTGCCAGAAGGACACGTCCGGCGCGCTCTGCCATGGCTGGAAACGCAGTGCGTCCGTCGTCGTCGTCGTCGTCATGCTTGCTCGTCCTTCTTTCCGTCTCTTTGACCCGGATCCCCTCACTTCAACACGAACCGTATGAGACGCAACAAAGTTAGTCTTCAGTTGCAGCCTAAACAAGGGTCTAACGAGGGACACTGGTGGCCCTCAGTGGGTGACAATCTCATCTTCTTTCAGGTACTTTCTTCCTTTTCTTTCATTGGCTGAAAAGATAGTCCAACTCCCTCTCATTGGCGGAAAACACGAAACTAACCCAGACCATCACTCTGGCGTTTTCGCGACATGCCCTTCTCATGAATGGGCATATAGAGCAAGCATCACTCGGCCTTTTTCTCCGTGACGCCCAGATCGCACGCCGCCATGCTCCGCTCCCACGCCCTCGCCGTCGTCGCCGTCGCGCTGCTGGCCTTCGTTGACGCCAAGAAGGTCTGCACGCGCACGTTCAAGGACCGCGAGCACCTCCATCCAAAGGTGCACACGCTCCCAGTGCTCAACGACGAGCAGGTCCTCGAGCTCTCGTCGTTCCCAAGCAAATTCGACTGGTGCGACCAGGGCTACTGCACGCCGTCGTGGAACCAGCACATCCCACAGTACTGTGGCTCGTGCTTTGCCCATGGCGCGCTCTCGGCGGCACAAGATCGCATCAAGATCCTGCACAAGAAGCAAGGGTACGAGGGACCCGATGTGATGCTCGGTCGCCAGTCCTTCCTTAACTGCGCGCCAGCTCATGGTCTCTCGGACGGTTGCGGCGGTGGCGAGCCATCGGATGTCTTTGAGTTCATGCACCACTACGGTCTCCCAGACGAGTCGTGCTTGCCGTACAACGCGACGGACCATACCAAGTTCACGCACACCAACGGCACGTGTCCACCAGAGGGCTACTGCATGAAGTACGTCATCGGGTTCTTTGCTTTGAGTTCTTTGGATGGATTCTTACCTTTCTCTCTCTGTAGCTGCATCCACATCCCAGGCGGTCCAGATGGTCCGTCGTGCTTCCCAGTCAAGACCGTGGTGCGCTACCGCGCCAAGGAGTACGGCCGAGTCACGGGCGAGCACGCCATCATGAAGGAACTGCTCAACGGCCCTGTGACGTGCGGCATTGCGTGCAGTGACGAATTTGTGTTCAACTACACGGCGGGTGTGTTTGAAGATAAGACGGGCTTCGTGGACATTGACCACGACGTGGAGATCGTCGGCTGGGGCGAGGAAGACGGTGTCAAGTACTGGAACGTGCGCAACTCGTGGGGTACCTACTGGGGCATGAACGGCTTCTTCAAGATCGTTCGTGGCAAGAACAACTTGGGTATCGAAGCCGACTGCCACTACGTCATCCCGGACATTTCGGACGAAGAGCTCGTGTTCACGGAGAAGCCGATCTACGGTGGCTCGCACTGGGGTATCGTGCCCTTCTCCAAGGACGAAGCCAAGTTGCACCCAGTGGCCTCGACGGACGACATTGTCTTCAGCAGTCTCCCATTGACGTCGCAGGAGCTCCCTGAGAAGAACGACACGGACGACGACGACGAGATCACGATCCCGGCGACTCTTGATCACTCGATGGGCGCCGCGGGCGGTAACAACCACGATTTTGATCCTCCAAACTACCACATGATGGCTGGTTTCTTGGCGTTCACCATCTTTGGTGCGGCCATCGGTGCTGGTATTTCGTCGCTGACGGCGCGTCGTATGCGTTACCACCGACTCCAGTAGACCCAGAAAGTTTTGTTATGATGACAGAGGCGCTGTGGTAGATGTCGCAGCTCGGGGGGATAAAGTCATTCAAGGAAGAAGACAATTCTCCATTCGATTCTACTTCTTCTGTTCTTCTACAACGAACGATTACTTACTGCTGCTTCTTCTCCGCAACGTGCGTCGTCGACGCTGGAGCGGGATAAAACTGAGTGCTCTCATCAACACGGCTGTCCAGCAACGACAAGTAATTGGCCTGCACGCTTGGTGCCTTTTCAAGCACCTGCTCCACTTGGTGAAGACGTGACGACGTGTCGTCGATCATCTTGCGCACGAGCTCCAGTCGGCTCTCATCGAACTGCGCGTTCTTCTTCAACTTGCGAAGCTTCTTCTGGTAGAAGTAGTCGTAAATGTTCTCGTACTCGTACTCCTGGTTCGTGATGCTCCACCACGAGTAGCCGACGATGGACACACCAAAGCCCGTAAAGTACGTCACCGGTTCCATGATATCCCACGAGAAGTAGATGAACGAGAGCCAGAAGTAGAGACCAAAGCCACCGACGAGCGACGTCGAGAGCGCATAGGCAATGCCGTTGGCGTGACGCGTCGCCGCATTGTGCAACTCCTTCTTCAGGTTACGCAGCGCAATGTGTTCCGGTTCAAGCGACTGGATCTTGCGCAAAAGCTTCTCTCGCTCCTGCGCAAAGAGCTGCTTGGTCACGGGGGTGAGACCAAGCGACGCCAAGTACGAGTCGATGATGTTGCGAGGCTGGAGGAAGATCGAGTGCTGCAAGTCTTCGTCATCAGCGGCGCCAAAGTAGAGCACGACGCCGGCCTGGTGGAAGGACTTGAGGACCTCAGGTGCCTGCTTCTTAGGGATGCCCTGTTCACGGCACAGCTCGACAAAGTCCTATCATGGGGAGGTAAGTTAACATGCGATGATCAACATCCAGCGATACCAAGTGAGGAGCGTACTGTGTATGAGATCTTCCACTTCTGCATCTGCTCGAGGTTGTGGCGAAGCGCAATGATGGCCGACTTTTGCGTCACCGAGCGCACATCGAGCTCACCATCATCCAGCAGACTTGTGTACGCGTTGCCTAGACACCAAATTCGACCGTGAGACCACTATACTCTCTCCAGGACAACAGCACGAGTGATACCGTACCGGTAAAGACAGGGGCCGTGACGTGGAGGGTACGCTCGTTGATGACGAGCTCAAAATCGTCCGTGAGGATCTGCTGGAGCGTGTCCTGCGGCTTGAAGGACTTGCCGCGCTTGGAGCGGAGCTCCACAGTCTGCACCGTCGTGTCCTCGGCCGTGATCTGCGCGACGATCTCCGCTACCGTGGTTTCTACACATCAAAGCGTCAGCGTCTTCTTCGAACACCACGACACGACGATCCTACCCTACCTGGCGGGATGCTGAAGACGCGCTCCTCATCGAAGCCATCAAGTGGCAAAGGCACGGACAACGTACACGAGCCATCGACATACTTCATCTCCAACGCACGCAGGCCTACACAAGAGACAGGATGAGTCAAGCATGTCGCTTAGTGAGTCAGCCCGTACCGTTTGCGTCAAGTCATTTCCAACTCACCTCGAGGGTATTGAAGCACGGCCGTCTGCATGAAGGAGCGCGTGAGCTGCTGCTGAGCGGCCAAGGCCCATGGGCGCTGCACGGAGGCCCTCTGGGCGCTCTGCACAAGCAAACGCGTCGTCGCGAGGCGCTGAAGCATGACGAGGAGCTCTTCGACGATCGCAAATGCCCTACGTATGAGGGGATCTACGTAGGGGCTTGTATTCAGAACAATGCGGTAGACTTCAGAGTTCAACTGACTCTGACATCTGATGCCGTCTGATTCCTTCTGACGAAAACGGTCTGAGTCAACAACGCATCACCATCATGGCGGCGGTCGGCGCGGTGGTGGACGCCGTCTTTGGGTCGTATGACCTCAAAATCGCCAAGCAATGGCGCGATGAGGACGTGCAGCATCGAGAGCAGGAGAAGCAGTGGCGAGAGGACGCCATCATGCGCGAAATCGCGTGGCGAAACGCCGATCTAGAGCGAGAGCGCCGCGTGCTCAAGCTCGAGAACGAGAAGCGCATCATTGACGCGCGACACAAGCAACTGTCGGCGATTTCACAGCTTTCGGCGCTGCTTGCTGGTTTCTCCATGGTCTCGATGGTCGAGATCAACCTCCCCGAAGATCTAAACGAAGTGTTGATGGCGTTTTACGGCGTCGTCTGCTGCGTCGTGGTGCGTTTTGTTCATGTCTATGGAAGGCACTCATCACAGCTGTGTTCTAATACTACCGCTATGCTATATTGCAGTTCATATTTATGCTGTTGGCCATGCTCACGTGCACGCTCCTTTTGCTGGCCGTGACGCGTTACGTCACACACACACTCGAAGGCGAAGTCCGCGACCTCACGCTCATCGAACTCGACCTCGTTTCCCCTTTCTACGCCTGGTGGCTGCGTAAATGCGAGAGTGAATGGCTACTCGCCTACCGCTTCTTCCGTTTGGGCATTTCCGTCTTCCTCGTGGAAGTGGCGCTCATTGGCTGGGTGCAGTTTGGCCACTCGTTAACCACCGGAATCATCATGTCGACCCTCTGCTTCACAGGCATCGTCTACTTCCAGCTCCGCGTGGCCAGTCGATGGCGGTATCTCGTCAAGTTCCCCGACATCGTGAACCCCAATATGCCCGAGGAAGAGTAGTAATCAATCTCACATCACACGCTTTTTCCTGTGACTCCTCGTGGTCCAGTTGCGCATTCACGCGGATCCCCTTGGAATCGCATGTGATCCCATCGACTATATCTCGCCGGGTATCCACTCTCACAGTCTTCTTGATACCTTGCTGACCTGGTGTTCGTATCGATGATCCCATCTCGTTTCTGTCCGGTATACATTGTGAGAGGCACGCCGCGCGTCCCACTCTCGTCGGGTCTCTGCGTCGGTCCGCGTGGATCTGCTTCAGACGCCATTTCACCAAGCACCGACCGGGCAATCCAGCCAGCCAGCCATCTATCCGTCATGAGCGACAAGTTCGTCGTGCACAAGTTCGGCGGCACATCCGTCGGCAACGCCGAGTGCTTCGCCAAGGTCAGCGACATTGTGGCGGCGGTGGACGCGCCGCGCATCGCTGTCGTCGTCTCCGCCATCGGTGGGAAACCCAAGGTGACGGATCTCCTCATTGGTTTGCTCACGCTCGCCAAGGAGCGCAAGACGGAGGACATTGAACGCATCCTCGAAACGATTCGTCAAAAGCATCGGCAGGTCATCGCGGTGCTACTGCCGACAGATGTGGGGCAGGCCATCGAAGACGCCATCGAGTCGGACATCAAGCGCCTCTCGGAGCTGCTCCGTGCCATCTCCATCATGCGCTCGTACAACGAGAACGTCGTCGAGTTCATCTCGGGACATGGTGAGATCTGGTCGGCCAAGATCTTGTCGGAAGTGCTCTCCTTAAGAGCAGCGGTGGACGGCAAGAAGCACAAGTACAAGTTCATTGACGCACGCGACTTCCTCATTGTCGAGCCGGATGAAGACCATGGACCAGTGGTGCAGTACGACCTCACCATGCGCAACATCCAGAAGATCATCAAGAATGAAGGTGGGGATGAGCTCACGCACGTGGTGATCACGGGCTTTATCTGCAGCACGACGGAAGGAGTGATGACAACGCTCAAGCGTGACGGTAGTGATTTCACGGCGTCGATCTGTGGCCGTGTGCTCAAGGCCAGCAGCATCACCATCTGGACCGACGTCAGTGGTGTCTTGAGCTCGGATCCACGACGTGTGCCCGAGTCCAAGATCCTCTCGGAAGTGTCGTACGAAGAAGCCATGGAGCTTGCGTACTTTGGTGCCAAGGTGATCCATCCTAAGACCATGACCCCCGCCGTACTCGAGTGCATCCCCATTTACATTCGCAACACGTTTGAACCGGAGCATCCGGGCACCAAGATCTTCCACCGCAAGCGTGTGGAGCTCCAGCGCAGTCTCTCGAACGGCTTGCCGACCGCCAAGAACATTGTCAGTGGCTTCTCGACGGTTGATAACCTCGCACTCTTCAACATCGAAGGCAGTGGCATGGTTGGAGTGCACGGCACATCATCACGATTGTTCAGTGCACTGGACCGCATCAAGGTCAACGTTGTCTTGATTGCCCAGGCCAGTTCCGAGCACTCGATCTGTTTCGCTGTGCCTATGAGTCGCGCTGATGACGTCAAGGCAGTCGTGGACGAGACGTTCTTTAAGGAAATCCACCACGGTCTCATTGAAAAGACGGACTTCATGGCGCCGATCAGTATCATTGCGGCTGTCGGTGACAACATGAGTCAGACTCCAGGCGTCTGTAGTCGCTTCTTTGGTGCGTTGGGTCACGCCAAGATCAACGTCATGGCGATCTCGCAGGGCTCATCGGAGCGCAACATCTCAGCCGTCGTGCGTTACGAGGACTCAGCTGCAGCGTTGCGTGCAGTGCACTCAGCTTTCTTCCTCTCGGACCAGACCATCTCCATTGGTGTCGTGGGTCTCGAGCTTGAAGACAAGTCCGGCATTGGCCACGCGCTGCTGGAGCAGTACAACCAGCAGTGCGCGTACCTCAAGGCGCGATTCAACGTGGACATCCGCATTCGTGCGATCGCGACGCACTCGAGCTCGCAAATGCTGTTGGATCACAACGGCGGCATTACGTCGGATGCATTGACCGCACGCGTGACAGAGTTTGAATCGTTCGACCACGACCGCTTCCTCAAGCACGTGTGTGCCGACCACTTGCCGCACTGGCTCATCGTGGACGTCTCCAACAGCGCCCACCACGTCGACTCGCTCTATCCGACATGGCTTAACCGCAAGGTGAACTTGATCTCGTCGAACCTCAACGTGGCGGCGTCGTCGGCGACCTTGCACAGCCAACTGCGCACTCAAGTGTGGGAGAAAGAGCTGACGTTCGACACGGAGGCGTGTCTCGCCGTCGGCGTGCCAATCTTCAGTACGCTGCAGAACTTTATCCAGACGGGGGATCAGATCCAACGCGTCGAGTTCTCGGGCAGTCGCGTGTTGAACTCGATCTTGCAGGCCGCGACGTCGTCGTCTGCGTCGCTTGCCGACATCATCACCGACAAGGTCCGCGAGTTTCGTGCGACACTGAGCGTCCGTGACGTCTTGGACGACGTCTCGGGCGTGCGTAGCGCCAAGAAGGCCATCTTGTTGGCGCGTGAACTCGGATTCGCCTGCGAGCTGCAAGACGTGACAATCGAATCGTCCTGGCGCGTCGACGAAGACCCGCACGCTCTGGACAAGTGGAGTGACGAGCAGCTCCTGACCTTCCTCTTGTGCAAGACGTCGGCGCTGGAGACGCAGATCGCGGAGAGTCGTGCGGCATCGCAGTCTTTGCGTCTGATGGCCATCGTCGACGCCCAGACGAGCGCCATTCGCGTGCACGTCGCGTCACTCCCTGTGGACCACGCGTTCGCCACGCTCGCTCCTCTACAGTGCGGGTTCGCCTTCCACACGACACGCCATGCGACGCACCCCGTCGTCGTCTCGGGGCCGCTCGCCGACGCCGCCATTACCGCCAGCACGCTCTTTGGCTCCATTCTCAACTTTGCTCGGAATTGCGGAGCAAGAGACACGGGGAACCGTACTACCCCTCAATAGAAGACCTGTGTGTATACCAAGAGTGCTGGTTAGTATACGTCATGTTCCTCTCCTCTCAATAGTAGACTCCTTGTATACGTTGACAGAGTGATGGCTGTCTAGCTTGGTTCGTAACTGTTAAGCGGTAGTCGAACAGAAAGAAGAAGTTTGACATGTTGAAGTGGCGACCGACGGCGGGTTTCGACAACGAAAATGGGTATGCGCATCACGTCCTTTGTCGACATTCTCCGCGCCCGACACGCACACCAACCCCATGGACACGTCACAGTCGTTTTCCACGACTCACCAGCTGTCGATCGCGCCCGCACTCGCCTCCAGCCCCGAACGGAGACCGTCGAAAGTGGTCTGGTCTCGTCGAGTGAACCCATGTGTCTCCGGGTCTTCTGGGGATCACATGAAAACCATGCCGGTTCTTAACACGCTCGTCCCAGAGCCCCTCGCATGCCGGCACTCGACCAACGGCCGCACCAGCGTCATGAGCAAGAAGCGCCGTGTATCTCCGCCTGCCATGGGCGTCGTGCTCTCGTTCATCGGCGCCACGGGCACGCGCTCCAAGCGCAAGGCCGTCGCCGTCGCCGCCGTTTCCACCGTGCCCGCCAGTGACCCGCCCGTGCTCTCGCCGGCCGAGAAGAAGAAGAAGAAAGGCCGCAAGCCCAGTGGCGTGACGGCTTCTCGCCGCCAGCAACTCGCACGGGCGTTGGGCACCGGACTGCTGAGTGTGGACGAGCGCACGGAAGATGAAGACGACGAGTATGAGCTGCTGGAGATGAAGCCGACGCCACGACGCATCGTGCGACCTGATCCGAGTTTACCCGGCGAGTATCAAGGCCGCGTGAGTGTCGTGGAGTACCAGGGCGCCGTGTACGATGCCATGCTCGTGCGCGTACGTGTCCGTTTCGAGTGCTTTGTGAGTGAGTGGAAGCATACTAACGACTGTGTGTAGGCGAGTGTGCCGCAGCATTCGAGTGAGTTTGTAGCCTTGCAAGTGCTGCAGACAGATGACAGTGGCGAGTTTTTTGTCTGGACGCGATCAGGACACGTGGGCGTGACGGAGCAGACGTTGCTCGAAGGTCCGTACTATACAAGACAAGAGGCGCTCGCGCAGTTCAATGCGCTGTTTGTTTCGAAAACGCTGCGCTCATGGACGGAACGCGACTCAATCGGGTACTCGGAGGGCAGGTACGTCATACTGACTCGAACCGACAGACTATGACTCATTACGTGCACGTTACTAGCTTTACGTACATAGAGATCGATCATTCGTCGACAGAAGAAGACGACAGCATTGTCGCTGTGACCGCCACTCGCAAGCGCCGACGGAGCTCGTCGTCTTCTGCCAGTCGAGTCAAGACGATCGAACAGCTCTCTGTTCATGTAGACGAACTGCCGTCTCACGTACGTACTCCAGGCTCTCGACTGGATGAAGACGTGCAGTCGTTCCTTCTGATGGTCACGGAGGCGGCGGAATACGAAGCGAGGGCCATGTATGGCGTGAAACAGTCGCATGCCAAGAGCACAAGGTCGTCCTCGCACATCTCAGTGGCACTTCCGCTCGGACGACTCTCGCGCGCTACCATCATGCGGGTAGGAAGCGTCCATGTTCTCTATTACGCACCTGGTTCTAATGCTTTCGGTGTCGTATCATAGGGCTACGACGCTCTCCACCAGATCTACGACGCGATTAAATGCCGCGCCGACCGCACGATGCTCACACATCTGAGCAGTCGATTCTACTCGGTTGTACCGCATTCTTCGCCGTTGGAAGTGATCGATTCCATGATCAAACTCGGTCGACGGGTCGAGCTCTTGGCGGCACTAGCCGTGCGTTTACGACGTGAAGACGCTCAAAGCCTCGAGTTGACTCAACGTCTCCTCGCCAAGAACTACTTGGACGAATGCTATGACTCACTCCAGTGCCGTCTGTTCCCACTCAGCACGTCGTCGCACGAGTACCAACTGGTCGACTCATACATTTTCAACTCGTTTTGCTGCTACGGCACAGTTCACGCGACCACTCCGAGTGGCAGCACAGGTCTCTCTCGACACTGTGTGTCTAATGGCAAGATCCTGAACGTATTTCGTATCGAGAAACCCAGTGAAGCCCAACGCTTCGAGCCATTTCGCGCGTTTCCCAATCGCCGGGTGCTCTGGCACGGCAGTCGCTTGGGTAATTGGCTCAGCATTCTCACGCACGGTCTGCTGATCAAGCCTTGTGGGGTACCACATAACGGCAGTGCATTTGGCAATGGGATCTATTTCACCGACAAGATCACACGCGCGATGGCGTACTCCCATTTCAGTGGCAAGCCAGGCGATCGTCGTCAAGTGTTTATTCTGAGTGAAGTCGCCTTGGGTAGTTGCAAGCAGATCGCCAACACCAGCAATGCCGCACTCTCGTACGTGCACCACACGTCAGGAGGTTCTGCACGTGGATCCAAGGCCCACCACAGCTGTCACGGCGTCGGAAGATGCAGTTCGGATACAACTGGTGACTACGAAGACGCGTTTGGGGCTGTCTGGCCACTGGGGAAGCCCACGCCTGCGAAGGAAATTCCCACTTCGACGCTCATCCACAACGAGTTTGTCGTGTACAACCCCGCGCAAGTGCGGATGCGCTACATTGTCGTCGCCACGGATCTTGGTCACTACTAGAATGGCGTTTCTCTCTGTGTTTTTGAAGTGCATGTGTGGATTTTGCTCGGAAAAATGCTTACGTGTTTATCTACGAGTCGCGGTGTTTGTGCCTTCACTGACGCTTCTTGTCGCGAGCCGTGATGGCGTTGAGACGCTCGAGCAATGGCGGGTGGCTGTAGTGGTACGCACTGTAGAGATGATCTGGGTTCATGTTGGAAAGGTTCTCGATGGCGAGCTTGGTGAGACCCGACTGGAGCGCAGGCGCGTGACCCAAGTCCACGGCGAAGGCGTCGGCCTGGAACTCGTTGCGACGCGTGTTGAGTGTCACGAGGAACGAGAGCAAGTGGTCCACAGGCGCCCAGACCGTCGAGGAGTAGAGAAGGAAACCAATGATCACTGGCTTGGCCTCACGCTCAAAGCCAAAGCTCGCGAAGAGCTCGGCGTCGTTCATGCAGCGACCAAAGACGTAGAACAAGGCGAACGTGTAGACCTGCTGGATGATAAAGCCCTGCATCGTGTGCCAGAGCTTCCAGTGGCCCAACTCGTGGCCGAGAATGGCGACGATCTCGTCGTGCGTGGCCTGCTCAAGCAGCGTGTCGAAGAGAACGATACGCTTGCTCTTGAAGAAGCCAAAGAAGTAAGCGTTACTGTGACTCGAGCGCTTGGAGCCATCAACCACGAAGAGCTTGGCCAAAGGGAACTTGAGCGACGACGCGAGAGCTTCGATGCGCGTGCGCAACTCGCCTTTTTCCAATGGCGTGAACTTGTTAAAGAGCGGCATGATGAGCACGGGGTAGATGGTGACCATGAGGATGGAGAAAGCCAAGAGGAACGCCCAGACGTACAAGTAAAAGAGCTCCCCACCCCAGCGGATGACCATGATGAGTCCCGCGGTGACAGGGAAGCCAATGGCCACAAAGAGACCAAGACCCTTGAGCTTGTCCATGAGGAACAGCGACAACGTTTGCTTGTTGAAGCCGTGACGCTGCTCAATCACGAACGTCGAGTAGAGCTGGAACGGCAGCCCCATGATCGTCTCGCGGATGGTCGTCAACGTGAGCATCATGAGCGTACGGTAGATCTCGTGGTCAGCGTCCATGCCCAGCCACGACAATGCCTGGCCGCTGATCGTCCAGACAAATGGCAAGTAGCCCAAGAGCAAGAACGCCGTGGACTCGAGCTGCGAGTACGCGCCCGAGATGAACCCAAAGGTGCTCTTGTCGAGGCCATAGGCGCGACTCTTGTCGAACTTTTCGAGCGTGGCATCGAGAAGCGACTGCTTCTTGGCCGGCTCTTCTTCGCCTTCTTCCTTCTTCTCGTCTTCCTCGTCCTCCTCCTTCTTCTTGGTCTTGTTGGCCGTGAACTCGCCCAAGCTACGGATGGCCGTCGCGAGTTTCGACGGGAACTGCGTCTCCTTGAGCTTCTGATGCTGGCGCAAGTCGAGATACGTCTCCCACACGTACACGAGCGTCGCGAAGACCAAGGCCAATGCGAAATACGGCACGTCCGACGTCGAGGGCGTCCATCCCGCCTCGCGGAAGTACGGCGCCGCGTACCACACGTACTTTTCCATTTTGGATCTAACCTAGAAGCTCTGTGCCACATGTAAATGTGGAACGTTCCACATAGACGCTCCAGATGAAAGATTGTACAACGCTCCACATGGGTGTCTCAGAATGTGGGACGTTAACTTGGTGGGTTCACTTGGGAAGTTCAGAAGGTCCAGGACCAAAGATGGCGAAGATGGAAGTCTGGACGGCGCTGCCGCTCGCAATTACGACGCAGGCGGGCGCCGTGCGGCTGCATGAGGATGCGAGACAGTATCTCCAGTCGCTGGAGGGCGCGTCGGTGCATGTGGTGGGCGTGATGGGGCCGCCGCACACGGGCAAGCGGCTCTTCTTGCGCACATTGTTACATGCGGAGACCGTCGACTTCACGCCACCAACGCTGGACGCGAACGACGCGCACGTGCTCGTGTGGCTCTGGCGTCCGACGGATGCAAAGACGGATGCGGATGCGCGTGTGCGTCTCGTGCTTTCGGCGGACTCGTGGGCGGAGGAGAGCGCGACGGACCGCAAGCGTCGACTGGCACTGCTGCTCTTGCTCAGCTCCGTGCTCGTGTACAATGACGACGGAGAGATCAACGGCGACGCGCTCGAGCGACTCGCGTGGCTCAAGGACGTGGCGTCGGCGCTGCGCATCAAGCCGAATCAGGACGACGACGGCGTGGCGCGCGACTTTCAACAGCACGCACCCAAGTTGCTTTGGGTGGTGCAGAACAGCAAAGTCAAATGGCTCGTGCACAACGAGACGGGCGAGAAGATCAACGCGAAGGAGGTGCGTGAAGAGTTGAATGGAAACCCCTTATGAGCGCGTATACTAACTGCAAGTGTCTGTAGTATCTCGAGCAAGCCATGACGGACGAAGCTGGGTTCAGCGACGCCGTGATGACGCGCAACACGCAGCGCATGTTCTTCCACTCGTTCTTCAAACACCCTGACTGTGTGGCACTGAGTCGTGCGGTGGAAGGCACGCAGGAACTCTCGGCGACGACCTCTCGTGACTTATTGCGCTCGCAGTTCGTGGAATCCATCGATCAGCTCTATGCGTCCTACATTTCGGATCGAGCGGCTGCGAACCAGAACCACCTTCCTCCCAAGAGTCTGCTTGGCCGTCAACTGCGTGCAGAAGAGTTCGCCGTCGTCCTGGACGCGTACGTGAACGCCATGAATGCGAACGCGCTGCCTGCGATCCAGACTGCCGTCCACGCTGTCGTCCAACGCACGATGGTCCAACGCTTCGACCAAGCCCGTGGTTCGTATGAGGAAACGATGAGTGCTCTGATCGCTGCGCTTGAGACAGAGAAACGACCTGTGAATCCCCATGAGCTGGAGATTTCCCACCGGCGAGGCGTGTACACGGCCATTCTCTATGTCCAAGAGATGCAGAGCACGTTGCCTGACTCGATGAAGAAAACGGCGTACCAGGAAGCTTTGCGATCGCTCCAAGAGACTTTGTCGACACGGATCCGAGCGCTTGCGAGCGTCAACGAGGTACTTTCAAGCGAACAATGCGATCAACTGCTCAACAACACACTGCCCGCGACACTCGAGGAGACAGCGGCTAACCTCGACGACAGGTAAGTCGCAACGCACAGTGGCCGTTCTAGAATGTGATCCACTAACCATGGTATTCTAGACCACGCGAATCGTTCTCTGATGGCCTCGTGACGTTGCTTACGCAGTACAAGTCAGAACTTCGTACGGCGATTGAGTTATACCGCGCCGAAGCAGCAGGTCCGTCGGTCGAGGCGGCTCTGGAGAACGCCTTGTTGGCGTCTGTGGTCGAGTCTGTCAAGGCTTGGGGTGCCAGTATCCTGCGTCTCTATCAGCAGCACATGCGCGGACTCCAAGAGCAACGCACGCAACTCGAGAGCGAGGTTGCAGTCATCGAAGCTCAGGACACGAACGCCTCGTTCTCCACTGACGACCACAAGCGACTGTATGAAGAGCAACTCGAGCAAGCAACGGAGCAGCTCTCGGAACTGCGTCGCGTGCTCCACAGCGACCTGAACGACAAGAAGAGTGAGCTCGAGCGACTTCTGAACGACATGTCCACACTCGATCTCAAGCACGAGGCACGCGTTCGCAATCTCGAGAGTGACCTCGAGTGGGTGCGCTCGCGTACGGCTGAGCTCGAGAAAGCAGCGATGGAAGAGCGTCAGCGTCTAGAGAATGACGTGTCTGGAGCCACGGACGAGATGCTCGTGGCACAGCGCAACTTCCACCAGGAAGAGCGATCGCTGATGACTCAACAAAAGGAATTGCTGGCTCGTGTCGTCGAGCTCGAGCGCGACCTCGTAGCCAAGAAGACCAAACACGTGCAGCAAGTCTTCACGATCGAGTCAGAGCAGGCGAAGCAACTCGACGAGCTCAAGGTCGAACACGCGGAGTTTGCTCGTCAGCTCAAGGCACAGGCCAAGACAGACACGGGCGTGCTGCGACTCGCCTACCAGCGCAAGAAAGCGGTCGTGCAGAGTGAACTGGACACAGTAATGCGCGAGATCCGTGAGTACGAGGAGAAGCTCCAGGGTTACCAAGCGGTCCAGACCACACAGCAACCGGCTGCCGCAGCATCTGAGCCAGAGTCGGCGATGAGTCGAGCCAAGAACGCTTCGTTCCGCACCAAGAGCCGTCAGTTCCTGTTCCAGCCAAGTCCACGCAACGGCAATGCGCCGACTGTGAAGTACGAAAGCAACGGAGACGCCGCCGCGGCTGCAAGACGTTCGAGTGGCGCACGAAGCGACACGGACATGTGCAAGACGCAGTAAGCTGAGGCGTCGCGCCGTTTTATTATTTTACTCCCACGGATTCCCTTGTTCTATCGTAATAGACCTTGGATGTTGTCATGACGAGTGATGCGCTCGTGTGTCTCGGTCTCACGGCGCTCGGTCGTATCGTGTTGCAGCACGAAGTAGACACGACTCTGCCCTTCCATTACCATCAACTCGCCCTGCTGCTCGCGAGTCTACTGCAGTTCACCCGCGACCAGGACTTTGTGCGCGTGGATCTCCAGCCAGGCTACTCGATCGTGTTGACGCTCGATACGGTCACCCGAGTCGCCGTTGCCGTCATTTGTCGCACGCCTGCGAGCAACTCGGATAATCAGTCTGTCGTCCACGCTGCTCGACTGAAAAGCCTCGTGATTTTGCACGAGTTCGTTCAGCAGTATCGACGCGAACTCGAGCAACTCGTGAATGAAAATGTGGCTGACGTAGCGGCTATGGCGGAGGAGTACACGCTCAGCTCCGCTTTGAATGGGGGTGAGTACGATCTGAGCGCAGACGACGGAACGCGAGACGAGTTCGTGGCCTTCCAGCACGAAGTCGTCGCGAGGATTATGACCCAGCGCGTGCAACCGATGATACAAGGAAACAAGCTGAACACCGAGGACGCGGTGCTGATTAGCTGTGCCTTGATGAACGCCGAGACTGGAGATGATCTGTACACACAGCAACAATCCGACAAGGCGGAAGCCACTGTCCTCGTGAAGACAACTGTCCAGCAAGCCACCAAGGCTCTCAGCACTGCGTTTCCGTTGATCATACAGACTGAGCGCCTCAAACGAGCTCAAAGAAGCATGGACAGTCAAAGCGGCTTCAGTGTGCGTGACAATAGCGCGTCCACAGTCCTCTTGCGATTCCACTCTTCGTCTTCGCCGTCCTACGTTGCTATCAAGATGCTCCCCGTACGTGTGTCATCTCGTTCTATCGGTTTCTGCACAACTCACTCTGCTTGTTCGTGGCTAGTATGGTGTATTCGCTGCAGTCGTGTGCTTTGAAGGCGCAAACCCTCGCTTCCAAGGCCACGACAACGAGTTCATGCGGTCGGGAGACCTCCAGCGCGTGCTGATCGCTGACCCCAGAGGTCGGAAGTTGCTCAAGTTCTCTGAAGACGCACAGCATTCCATAAGCTTTGCGCTTCACGTAGGCTCGGATGGTGTCCCAGATAGCATAACTCAGGCGCTGGACGAGACACTTGCTCCTTGGCGACAACAGAACGAACAGCAGGCGCGATCAATGGCGAGCTTTGATACTATGGAGGTGCAAGGGAGCCAACGAGCACGTCAGCGAGGTGACAACGAGTGAGTCGGGCAGTAGCTGAGTACATATATATGCGGCTTTCCTACGAGAGAACGATAGCTTTGCTGTCCATGTAGCGTCGAATATCGCGATAGCGGATCTCACTCTCGCTGCGCACGACACCGTGCTCCATGTTCTCCACGTGCTCTCTCACGAGTGCCAAAAGGCCGTTTAGATAGTTGACAGTCACTTCGGGTGTCTTGGCTTCGTAGAAATACAAATACTATCCAACACTCTGTCAGTATATAGGAACCAAGTCATGCGATGCAAGTGACACGTACTGCATCCAGGATATCGAGAAAGAGTGGCACTTGGGTCAATGCAGCAGCCGCAGCCGAGCTTCCATTGCCGCCTCCAGAGGCGTCAGCGATGCGCAATGAGCGCTGAAGACACTCGAGAACGCGCTTGCCGTCTTTGTGACATGGATGCTACAAGACAAAGATTCGGCTGTTGATGCAAAAGAACGACTCGAACGTAAACAGAGTAGCTTACCCAAAAGAGATGCGCACAGTTGAGCACCATTGCCGCTTGATCCACTTTCTTGAGCAACTTCGCTGCGTACTGGGTGGTCTTGGTGGCCAGCACCTCGTAATTGGCTTCCGACAAGTTGGTAGTCGCACGCACAGACGTGACCATGAGCTCTAACGCCTTCCATTGGTCTCGGGAGTGCGTGATCTGGTCCTCGTATACAATGAAAGCCTGGGTGATGAACTCGTAGGCAACTGCTTCAAACTGGCAGCGATCAGCGACCAACGCACACTGTAGGAAGAGATTCACACACGTCACAGACAACTGATCCACCTTGGATGCCAAGGCAGTGACCATTTCGTGCACAAACTGAAGGACTTCACGCGAGGAAGTCGTGAACTCTTCCTTCCGCATCTCCAGCTCACGTGCGAGGCAAAGCGATGCAAAGATGAGCGGGAGCAGAGTGTGGCGGATCCGATAAACGCCACCTTGGCCAAATGCACGACGCGCAATGGAATGCATCTGGAACTGCACATCCAGACTCGCTGGAGACATGAGATGGACCAATTTGGAAACCTGGAGACTCTCGCCTTCGACCTCATTCTTTGTGGAGTCGGTCACAGTTGCAGAGTGATCGTCTGGATCGTCTCGGACCAAAGGAGCAAGCAGATCCATGAGAAACTCCACGTCTTCTGTCGTCGTCGCTCGCTCGTTTCGTCGGAAAAGGATCTGAATCCACTCGAGCATCAGTGCTTTGCGGGTCGTCTTCCACGGCAACAGCTTGGTCAGATCACTGATGGCTTCGATAGACCGCAACTCTGTGAGCGAGAGATGCTCCAGGAGACTCAACATCATACGCTTTACATGGCTTCCTTCGCTTGAATCGCTTTCGTTGGACGTGTCCAGCGCAATTGACTGGTTGAGAAGATATGAACGCGCCGCATAGGTCACTTGGCCGATGAAGGCGACGAACGGATCAAAGCACGTGAGCGTGAAACTCGTGAGCGTCTCAAACAGCAAGAGCATGGAGGCGCTCTGAGTGGTGGCGCTTGTCAGCTTCTCTACTGCAGCCATTACAATAGCGAAAACGTCTTCCTGACTGGTTTTCTTCTCAGAGTTGTCACCAAATAGCGGCGTCTTGTCACTCGCATTCTCTTGCTTGTACTTGGTCAGCCGCTCGAGCAAAGTCACGAGGATCTTGGCACTGTCGACTCCTTCGTGGAGCTCTCCTAGTGCACGCAGCAGCTGATTCAGATTCTGCAGATGGAAGTCATCCGGGAAGACCTGGATCACACAGTCCATCAAGTATTCCTGTGCTATCTTGTCCTTGCACTCGATGATGATCTCCGTGAGCTTGGGCAACACTTCCGTCGCGTACATGTGCGCCGTCATGCCGTCCAACTGACTCAGTCGCACAAGACTCGTGCCTACAAGCAGTCGCAGATCCTGTCGCTCCTTTTCACGCGTTGACTTGTCCTTGACGATGCCTGCCTTCTGGTTCTGCATGCGAATCCAGAGACGATTGGTCTCACTAAAGTTCTTGAGCAAGAACGCAACGGCGTCGTCAATACCTCCTCCAGCGCCCTCGTACTCACTCCCCACGTCCGGGAGCTTGTCCTTGACGGAAATGGACAGGTAGTTGCGTAGAAAGAGACCTCGTAGTGGGTGCTGCACGCCCTTGGTCATCTCAACGAGGTCCATGAGCACTTCTCGTGCCGGCGCGTCCTTGGACTTGATGTACACGGCGCCGACCGTCACGAGCAGATACCTAAAGCCACTCCTTAGCAAACGCCATAGAACAAAATCTAAAATATAGGAAAAGACGGACGTACAGACGCGGCAAGACGTTGCCACTGCTCTGAACGCGCTCGTAAAGCGACCGAATGGACGTCCCCGACTTGTGCAGGTCTTCTACATACGCTTCCAAGTGCCGTAGCTCGTCCAGCACCTGCATATCTACACAAAACACCCGTCTCATCAGTCGAGATCTATTGGAACACGTGTGAGGGCAGCGTACAGAGCTGGTAATAGTTCTTGGGGGAGAGCAGACTCGTACGCAGTTCGCGCAGCACTTCGGCGGCGTGTTTGAGGACATTGCTGAGCTCGCCTGCGTCCATGGCGCGCTTCATTCGAAAGGCGTGGTCGCGCACATTCCGCAGCGCCTCTTGAAGCAGGTCTTCCTGCCCCTGCGCGTCCAGCACGAAGCTCTTGGTCGACGCCATCACTTCAACTGTGGAAGATTTGGCGAGGCATGTGGTGTGCGCGGGTGTGTATGGGTGTGTGGACCACTTGACAGAACAAATGTATTACCGTGTCGGACAGAAAGATACGTCTTGACCTGAGTCGTGGGTTTTTGGGTGATCCATCATGCTGAGTCATGCCAGCTGGCGGGTGAAGATGCGAACATGCCGAAGCTTTTTCCTTTCCTTCCATTGGTACTGTACATTGATGGGGGTTTAAATAACCTGCATGTCTGTCTGTCGACATGGGTGGGGAATCTGTCCGTATGGTAGTCTATGGGGAGCTAGTGGGGGAGTGCTTGGAGTCGTCTAGAGAAGCTTGCGGCGCATGAGCTTGAAGACGCCGGAACGCAGCGCCAACATGGCCAGGAGCTGCTCCTGGTTGCGCATCTTTGTCAGCTCACGCATGAGATGCACGAGCATTTGACGCAAGTGCGTCGCGACCGAGAGATGCAAGTCGTGCACGTTCTGGAGCTGCACCAGCAGCGCGACTTCGTCTTCGCGCTCCATCATCAACTGCTCCTGCTCGTTCTCCTTGGCCGCGAGATGCTGCTCGTTCGCGTCTTCACTCTGCTGAAGCTCCTCGAGTTCTACCGCGACGTCGTCGAGAAACGCGTCGATCTCATTCAATCGCGATTGCGCTTCGCGGAGCTCCTCCTTGGACGCCGCGAGATCGTGGAGGACGCTACGAAGCTCGTTCTTGACCGTCGTGAGTTGCTTGTGCAACGAGAGCTGCTGACGCGTGATGGCAGTGGCGATGCTCTCGAGTTCTTGCGCGCTGTGCTGTTTGGTCATGATGCTCACTGCTCGTCTTGGGCGCTTGGCTTCGAATTCGAAAATGACGCTGTTGGTTGTTGGCTGGAGCCAACATCCAACAACCAACAACGGCCGACGAAAAGTCAGAGCAGACGAGCCGACTCACTCTGCACACAATAGAGTGAACAAGAGACAGCTCACCGGTGGGTACAAAGACAGGGCCGTTTCAGCTGGGTCCACAGAAACTCGACGCTGATTGGTGTATTCCTACGGCCGGAAAGACACCGCGCCAGCTCAATTCCGACTCGTTTGGCCCGTCTTCTGACCTGCACAATGGGCAAAAGGGTGGCAAAAGCGCAGAATGAGGTGGCTGCGATGCGAGTAGCGAGCTTTACATGTGGAACGTGAACGCATTGACCGTAAATCCGCTGGCACTGCTTCACATGGCACGGGTCAAAAATCTGGAGCTTGATAGTATAGGCTGACCCAGACGTTGTGGCCAAGGTGTCGAAATCTCACGCCCCAGCAAAGATCACATGGCCCAGTCCTGCACAAAGTAACAGTAAATCACCGTGGCCAACAAAAGTGGGTAGCTGTTTCGACAAAAGATGAGATGGCCAGAGGCAGGAAGAACATGCACAAGGACAGCCTTGTCCGCAAAGTCGGGAAAGAGATCCCAAACAAGTCACAGATATCAGCTCTTCGAACCGATACTGTAGATTCTCGGGCGCAGTTGCAGAAGCCACATCGCCTCCCTTGTACCTATGAATACGAGTCTCTCGAACTATCGTGGGTTCAAACAGATACGGCTTTCGACCTTCTATGGTTCTGCCAGCGCACCCACACAACTGGCTTATGACTACGTTTGGCGACACGATGATCATGACCAGAACCTCCCATCTTCAATAAAATAGGGTGATCTGGTTAGAACGTCAGGTATCTCATCGTGCTTTTTGACTTTGTAGATGCCTCTATGTTCCGATACGAGACGCCACAGGAGGAGTCATGACGTGGCACGAAGAGGTTGTTCATGGCTCCAGGAGCCTCTCTCCGAGCACAACGGACGACGAGCGATCCGCTTCAGCTGCTCTGTTCTGGGGGATGCTTGAAAGTGCGATCTGTCGGCGACCCAAGCGTTTTACACAGCCCATGCTCCTTTTTCCATGTGGATGCCCACTGATCGAAAGTCGACCAGCCCAGTGTGGTGGTGCTTCAGTCCAAAGCGCATCCCTGCGGGAATCGATGTTGAAGGTCAACCTGAGTCCTGACGCAGCAAAGCCGCGGCCAGTGAACTGGGTGGCTGATAAGCAGAGCATCCATTATCCACAATGAACTGGAGACCGCCATACAAGGGATTTCATTCGCGCAACAGTCGCCTTGTTGTGATCGGAATCACTTGGGTGCGAATTGAGATATTGTGAGTTCATTAGCTCTCCATCCCCGCATGGAGGACATTGGCGGACAGACTCGGAGAGCTGAGAGATCTAGGCTCTTGTGCCGCAGTCAATACGCAATCCCACTCTGATTCCCACTCTGATTGTTACCGCTGATCGTAAACCACCCGGTGTTTGGTGTAATCGAACTCCCTGTGAATAATGACATTCGAGGCAGGTAAAGTCTGGAAGGGAAGTGTACAGTACGCACGCGACGGAAAGCAGGTCACGCTTGCATGATATATAAGGTCAACTTGGTGTTGTGTACCTTTGGAAGCAGCGAGACCACATGCAGCGTGGGTAATATGTGGTACAGTGTGCATGAAGACTGGACTCTTTTGGACGGTAGACTCCATGCGCCAGATCACACATCAGCCCTTGGGAAAGCACATCAGATCGCCATCCAAGGGTCACCCTCACATTTTCCCTCACCTACGGTCGGCGACAAGCGCACACGTGCATACAGTTCGAATATGTTTGATTGACGCCATGCACGCTGTCGTTCGGTGTGCGCTGATTGTACATACGAGCGAACACGCATCCTCTGATGAAAAGGCGGTTCGCCACGACAGGGATGCGTGCTCATCAAGCCACGTGGATGCGAGCTTTAGCCACACGTCTTCAGCTGTCACGTTCGACAAATCTGCTCTAAATTGTCTATTGTGTCATAAGGTCGATGCGTTGACAATTGCGTGGCGCCATCACGTCTCACATATGTGTGGGCCGTGTGAGATGTACTTCGTGACGAACCCATGCTGTCAAACAAATCTCTGCACACGAAGTTCGACATGATCGGCAGAGCAATCACGTCACGTCTCCAAAAGAAAATCGTCTGTTTGTTTCGTTGCTTAGACATCAGGCAACCGGGAAGATATTTCCTCACTACCTCCGACCTTGTCCATCCTCCACGTCCTCTTCTACTCTACGAGTCCCCAGCAAAGTCGCCACCATCGTCTCCACCGTAGTCGCCAGTATCACCGCTAAAGTCGTACGTCGATGAGTTGTTGAAGCCCGAGTCTCCGTCATAGTAAGTCGTTGTTGTGGTTGTATCTTCATGACCACGGCCTCCAAACGTCGAACCGATGAGCATACCGCCTGCTAATCCAGCCACAGCGCCGGCTGCTCCAGCAGCAAGTGAGCTACCACCACCAACTTGCTGCCCTGGAGCCTGGTATTCGTATGGAGCGGACGGAGCCGTCGGATACGCGTACTTGTACTGTGGTTGACTTGAATTTTGGCCCGTCGCGCCATAGTTGTAGTCGGGCGTCACATACACTGGCTGAGCATATTCCGGCTCAGCCTGTCGAGACTTGCCTGCCATCACGCAGCACACGACACAGAGCAGCATTGCAAACACCACCCAGAGCGTACTTGACTTGGTATCACTGGAAGACGACGTATGTGTGACGGTCTTGACAGACGGATTCGAGTGGTACGAAGCCCTGCGGCACCGACACGAGTACAGGTTCGACACACACTCTGCGTCTTGCGGGCAACAGCAAGGCAATCCCGACGTCAAGATGAGACAGAATTGGCCGGGTTGCCCACGGAAAGCATGACCACAAGATCCGGTTTGTTGACACAAGCCACAGCCAGAGAGCGCCGCCGAGAGCGTGTCATCTGCGACTACGAGGATCTCCTGGTCCCCTCGCAGCGCATCTTGGGCTGCGATGGCCGTCGCCATACATAACAACGCGAGGCACACGAGCACGAGACGCTTGGCCATCTTCAATCCGCCGGCTTCGTTGGCTTCTGAGGGAAACCAGAGAGTGAACGAAGTGACCATCATCCTTATCAAATTAACCGTCATTCCTGAAAATGAGAAAAAGTGACAAGGAGCAATTCGGAAATTTGCGTCATGGAGATGAAGACGTTGGTGCTGTGGCTCGTGCAGCTGAGTCTCTTCCACGCAGAAATGGATTCGAATCCTAGCACTACGTCTGCGTGTAGCGTTTGTCGCGATACACGAGACTGTGAATCCGCCTTTCGGGGGACCCCAGGGCAATTCTGCCACACAATTTCATTGACGGAAGGCAAGCCGTGCTGTTGTCCTCAGGGATACGTGTGTGGAACCAACCATCGGGAATACCAATGTCTTGCGAAAGACAGCGACGGCGTTTTGGTCTTGACTTGTTTCGCCATCGTCTACTTTCTCTTGATGGCTTGATCGTCGCGAGTTGTTGTGACAAGGAAAGAAGCGCGAGACGACCGTCTTCTTGTCGCTACGGGAAGCGATCGTATGGAACTGATGGGTTGGTCTACAGCACGGCGTTGATGTCCAGGACGTATGAGGTTAGTGGAGATACTGGCGGGTCGTATCGGGGATCAGAGTTTCGAGGCGACACTGGAGGTTCCAGAAGTACCTACTCGACGTTTGCTGGCGACACTGGCTACAGTTCTTCGAGCTTTGGCGGCACTTTCGCTGGTGATTCGTAGCTCATAAACTCATCAATACTACTGGAGACATGAGATGAAAAAAGTACGGATGGTGGGATCCGATATGGCCACTTCAACAGTCACTCTGGTGCGAAGAATGTTTGTGTGATGCTGCACAGCTGGAGGCGGAAGAGAAGGCATTACGCGCCATGCGGCGAACGACGACTGCCGTGTGCGCAGTGTATGTGCTGCACGTGCTCCTCTGTATCAATGCCGGCGCCGTTGAAGAGAATCCTATCGCAATGAACGCGGGCACTACTCCATCCGCTTGTGGCATGTGTCGCGACAATGGTGTCTGCGATCATGCGTACAAGGGCTCTCCAGGACATTTCTGTCATACGATTTGGTGGTCAGACAACAAGCCATGTTGTTGTCCACAAGGTTACGCATGCGATTCCGACCGTTTTAAGTGTCGCTGTCGAAAGGAAGTGACTGTGAAGGATATCGAGACGACCTTGCTGATTGTTGTCATTGCGGTGCTCGCATTGGTGATGCTTTTCGTAATTGAAGCATGCGTTGACATGTACAAGAGACGAAATGAAGTCGACGAAGAAGACGGAGGAGGAGGACGATCCTCAAGGTTTCGACTCTTTTGGCGATTCGTTCGGACGCTCAAGCGCAAACACCAAGAGGCAAAACGTCGACAACGTCGACGAGCACAGGATCGTCATCACCGTCACCGTCACTATCACTCGAAGCACAATGCATCCACCACCTTGAACGGCGACGATGGACTGGTGTATGGCACTGCCATCGCCACAGCTGCGGCCTCGTACGAGTTCAACGGGGACACTGGTGGAGATCTCGAGTTTGGTGGCGATACTGGCTCGAATATGAGCTTTTTCGACTTTGCGGGGGACTCCGGCGACACTACTTCGTACGACTTTGGAGACTCCTTTGCGGGTGACTCGTAAAAATATCTTGTCCCCGTCGTGGTTGCATTTTTTCGGTGGGCCGGGAGTATTGTATTCGTCGCAAGTCAACCGTAATGGGACCTACATGCTTTCGACGCGAACTTCAACATTTGCGATTCTCGGGATGATTTATGACGAAACACCCTCGGCTTTTTCAAGTCTCCTAGTAGTCCACCCCATACTAGATACTAGATCTAAAGATTGATTTATTAGTTCTCGTAGATTGGGTGGACTCCTCCATTAATCTGTTAATTGAGCCACTGAGGAAGGAAAGAAGGCCCACGGGTGTGGATGAGACGGTGGTCAAAGGTTGGCAGAGAATACTCGAAGATTTCGTCCTGTGCAGGAAAACAAAGCCATCTAAACGTGGTTCGAGACTCTTATCGGACGAATTCGTTCGGGCGACTGGAGACAATGGTGGTGTCCAGGTCCCGGACATTTCACTGTTTCTGAAGAAGTAACGACTCATGCTACTCCAGCAATTTGCTCGTGACAGTATGGACGTGGAATTGTGGACTCTTCCAGCGCGAACACTTCTCCTTCAGCCATCCCGTCGTTTGGTCCTCGCTCGACTCTCGATTCTCTTACAATGTCGGCGAAAGAGGTCAAGCCTCGAGGATCCAGGAAATCTGGACGACTCGGAACTCGCTGGTCTTTTAAGAAAAAAAAAAGCCAAGGCATATCACCCAAAATTACCGTGTATTTGTTACCCATTCCGAGCTCTCCTCCATCGAAAATCGTTGGATACTCCGGACTTGACGGCTCCGCTTCAAGAAGAAGGGGAAAACCCTTTCGTTTCCCGTACAACGGGGCTCAAAAGGGCCCACCCTTGCCCTCAATGTGCAACCAAGTTAAATTGGGTGATGAGAGGCTTGTGCCGACACGCCAACGCTTCCCTCCGGTGGCTCTGCCGTCGGCACGCGCTTCGCACAACAAAAGATTGTACATTCTGGACAGTATGGGTCGCTTGCCGCTCATGCTTCGGGAGGTAGACTTCTCGGCTAATCCGTTATTCGAGCCACTGAGGAAGGAAGGAAGGAAGGAAGTGCAGATGGTGGCACCATACCAGGTTTCTGGTTCATTTGACACGATGTATCTTTTTGTAGTAGATCTCCTTGACTCGACCTGATATAATATTGATTTAGTGTATATGAAGTGATAGAAATCATATCCCATCCAACAGGGTCACATCGTCAGTCACTCTGGTGAAAAGAATGTATGTGGGATGATACACAGGTGGAGGGAAAGAGAAGGCGAGTCAGACGGCATTACGCGCCATGCGGTGGACGACGACAGCCGTGTGCGCAGTGTATGTGCTGCACGTGCTCCTCTGTATCAATGCCGACGCCGTTGAAGAGGACGCTATCGCAATGAGCGCGGGCACTACCCCATCCGCTTGTGGCATGTGTCGCGACAATGGTGTCTGCGATCATGCGTACAAGGGCTCTCCAGGACATTTCTGTCATACGATTTGGTGGTCAGACGACAAGCCCTGCTGTTGCCGTTGGGGCCACGCGTGCGATTCCGATCAATCCAAATGTCGATGTCTAAAGAGAATGACTCTGGAGGATGTCAAGGCGGTCTTGCTGTTGTGTGTTATGGTGGTGCTCGTATTGGTGATGAATTACTCAATTAGAGCATGCATTGACATGTACAAAAGACGAAATGAAGTCGACGACGAAGAAGAAGAGGGAGAAGGATCTTCAAGATGTCGACTCTTCAGGCGATTCGTTCGGGCGTTCAATCGCAAACTCGATGAGGCGGCTGGACAGCGACGTCCAGCACGGGGTTGTCACTATCACAGGAAGCATAATGCATCCACCACTCTAAATGGCGATGCTGGACTGGTGTATGGAACTGCCACTGCCACAGCTGGGGCCTCGTACGAATTCGATGGGGACAGTGGTGGCGACACTGACTCGCATACTGGATGGCGGGTTTACGAATTTGCGGGGGACTCCGGTGATGCCTCTTCGTATGACGCTGGAAGCTCCTTTGCAGGCGACTCGTAAGAATGCGCGCCTCGTGCTCCGGTCGTGGTTGCATTTATTCCGTGGGAATGCCGCTGGGAGTATTGTATTCGTCACAAATCAACCGAGGTCCCTTCGATTCGATACAAGCGTACACTGTAAAGTAGCGTTGGCGGTTTGTGCCTTGAGTTTGCTATGCTGTAGCTCGGAACCAATAGTGTCAAGCTAAAGATCATCTCAGAATTCCATTCTGCGACTCTTCCGGGGTCTGTTGTCTTCCATGCCCTTCATCATGCGACGACGCTGTGCCCAGGCGACCACGGGGTTCGTTCGCGAACGCTGAGAAGCTTGTCGGTCGCTCAATATGAGGACTGGTACCTAAAACACCTAGTTTCCATTGATTACATGGTGGGTTCAGCCCACTCCTTCAACTTGGGCGGGTCAACGCCCGACGTAACGACAGAATGAAAACCAACCAATCGGATCGGATCATGGATAAAAGCAGGTTGGAGCCGAAACGACCTTTACGTTGTCATCAAGGCTGATGTGCAGTCGTTCATCCGAGGGAAGCACAAGCCTGAATGGATTGTAATGGCTGATCGGCTTGAAATCTGTGCGCTAGAGTGCCGTGTGCGTCAATAGAGGCTTTGTTGCATCTCTTTCAGTAAAAAGCTCTCCAATAAGCACAGCGGTGGGATTCAAACTAGCTCGTGATTCCTTGTGTGCGGCGTTTCAGTTTACCCGCCCAACCGATCTCGTTGCTTCGTCTACGCATCTTTTTATTTGGAGAAACGAGAGGAATTCATCGCGTGCCCTGTCTGCGACAGTCTCCGACGTTGGGGATGTTTACGGGACGTTCACACCTTGCGAGTGGGGCCATCCCCTTTTCTATGCCTCCACTGGGTCTCTACTGAATACTACAGCGCCTCCCAACATTCGCGAAAGAGTTCCTCGTGTTCAGTCATTGCAGCCCACGAAGACCCGAAACCCCTCATCACGAGTTGCTCAGTCGGATCTGCACGATCCTGCAAACAGAAGCGAGCTCTCTGGTCTTGAGTTTGCACTCTGAGGTCGGGCGTTGGACTTGAAGAGACGACTTGGAAGCGTATTTTTGCTCCTTTCTACAGTACCGCGCCCGCTTCGACTCACTTTAACGTGTTGGAAAAAAGAAAGAAGGGATGGAACGGCTATGAAGCTCCGGAAGAATGAGAAGGCGTCGTTCTCCGGGATCTCCACTGGCCAGATCAACTGGTCGTTTCCTTGTTCCATCCATGCAGCCGCGTCGGAAGCTTGCGATCGTCCCATGGACACACACGCGCGCGCACGCACGGATCGGCTTACGGCTGGCGCAGAAACAGTTCCCAACTCGCCCAGCTCCTCTCACACCAGTGTTGCGGGCACACCTCGCATTCTAAAATTACGCAAGACAAGTTGTTGAGCTTCTCCATGACATATCCTTCCAGTCCACGCCCCAGACGACCACCCGTGGCGATCGATACAAGTATGCATCGAGCACAAGCATTTCAGTTCGAGGACGAAGAGGAAACACGACTCGCACGTCCACGTTACCGTCAATCGCCTCTGCAACGCGCCCGCTCTCATTCACCAGTGCGTCGAGCACCGAAGCTACGCCATACGTATGGTCGACTTCACCTTGGTCCGGATGAGGAGACTTTCAAAGTCCACACGACTGGTTTTGGATCCAAGGACGACGACGAGCTGCTGTTCTGGTTGATCCGTCAGCCGCCGCGGATGATGCACACAGGAAGAAATAGCCGGATGACACGCCAACGCCAGTCAATGCAGTCGCTTCCGTCGCGCGCTTCGACGACTCTCATCGAGTTCCCAACGCGTGACAACGTCCGACGATCCATCTCCTGTGCCGAATACGGACAGGTGTAGTATCCTCGAGGGATCCTAGACCACACAATCCAGATTGGGAGCTGGAACTCCCAAAGTCATCAACGTGTATTCCTGGTCCTTGATAGAATGCAGGAAATTCACAACTGCCTCACACTACACGCTGACTGCTTCTAAACTCCACGTCCACCAACCATGCCATGCACGGTTGTCCAGGGGCACGCGAGTGTTACTAACTTCTGTTACCCTATCTCTGACGGGTCTCTACTCTTCAGCTGGATAAAGGCCACGCTTTGACCTAGACCCTGCGTATCAAGCAGGATACGCTACACCGCCCTCCCAAGCGTTGCCTTCTTATTGCAAGACCTTGACTTGGCTCGGTCTCACGCGGCGTTCACTGCTCCTAGGAACTTCTGATCGGTTACCTCACTTGCGTACTCCAATACGAGGCGAGGCACGTCCTTCTGAATGTCCGACAGGTCTTCCCACGAGTCTTCGATCATCTCGAATCCTCGCCAAGCGACCTTGACTTCGAACACCTTCTTGGTATCGTTGAAACGATGATTCACGATTCCTTTGACAGCCAATCTCGTCTCTTGGGTCGACACATGGTCCAACAGTTCCCTGGTCACGTTGAGGTCGTCATCAGCGTAGAACTTCATTCTTGACGGGTGCACTTCAATCTCCTTGCCCGTCAGCAAGTCCTCCAGCACGAAGTAGTACTCTTCAGCCTTGACAATTCGGTAAGGTCCAACCCATGTCACTAATAGCTTGTTGAGATGCTTGGTCTCATCAACTCTTGATCTCAATACGTAGTCGCCCACAGCAAAGTTCACCG
This sequence comes from Pythium oligandrum, assembly GCA_020085045.1. Taxonomy (NCBI): domain Eukaryota; phylum Oomycota; class Peronosporomycetes; order Pythiales; family Pythiaceae; genus Pythium; species Pythium oligandrum. The sequence continues at coordinate 411,101 of JAHRIK010000024.1, read as the reverse complement.
GTGTCGCATTCTCGTTGCCCTTCATGTTCCGGTCACGCTGTTTCTCCTTGACGGACGATACATCCTTGTGCATCTGTAGGAGGCCTTCTCTCAATTGCTTCAGACTCTCCACGATATCTAGCTTGTTCATGTCACCCACAATCAGCTTCTCCTTGGCACCGGGTGCCACAATCACGTCCAACGGCGTCTGTCGTTCCAGTCCAGTGAACACTTCGATTGGCGCATGATTCACCAGCGACTTAACTGGTGAGTGATTGATACTCGATTGAATCAGCGGCACCAGGTAGATCCAATCCTTTTTGCTGATCTTGTACTCTAGGATGAGCGCTCTCGTCACTTGTACAATGTCGCGATTGACTCGCTCCACCGTACCGTTCTTCCATGGACAGTAGGCCAACACAAATTCTTGGTGGCTCTTGAGTCTCCGATTCAACTCAGCGGTTGTCTGGTTCTTGAAATGGGAGCCTTGATCACTCAGCCAGATCTTCGGTGACCCAAACCGACTGTGCCACGCCAACATTGCCTCTGCGGCCACTTCAGACCTTGGTTCATCGCAAGGCACCAACTCGGTGAAATGCGACGCTTCATCCTTAAGCACCAATAAGTACTTGTCATCACCAAACGTCTTGCCCATGTGGATAAAATCCCAATGTAGTGCTTCATTTCGCTTGTTGCTGCGAAACTTCTCCGTCCAAGGCCGTGGAATCACTTTCCCGCCCTTCACATGAAGACACAGTAGACATTGTTTGCAGAAATCCTGCACTTCTTCTCTCACGTGCTGGATGTGGAACAGCTTTTTCAAGTGGTTCTCCATCACATGTATCCCCCTGTGTCCACTCGATCCACAATGCCCAACGATCATCACGCGTCTCAGTAAGTCTGGCTCCTTCGGAATCCAGATCTTGCCATTCACTTCGAGCACTCCATCGTCATTCAACATTGCATTGCTGGGCGCTTGGTACTGCTTCTGAACCTTGGCGATCTCCACCAGGGTTGGCCATATGAACTCTTCATTGTCCAGAGGTCTTGGTTCCATCGGCTGCTTCGTTCGCTCTTGCTCTTGATCGCCCTGCTTGCGTTTGCGTGTCTTGACTCGCCGCACTGACGTCATTGCGGCTCCCTTCCCTCCCCAACGAGAGAGTAGGTCGGCCCACACATTGTTAGGACCTTCAATATGCTCCAGCAGATACTTGTAGCCGATCAGCTTCATTGACCACCGCATCAACTTCCCGCGCACATGCTTCTTGAGCTCCTTACTCGGCGCAAAGAGGTGCACAATATTCCGGTGATCACAGTACAGATTGAACCCTTCAGGTCGTAGCAGTAGATATTCCAAATGCTCGCAGGCGTGCGCAATCGGGTACGCTTCCTTTTCAATGACACTCCAGTTTAGCGCCGCACCACGAAAAGCACCCCCCATACACACCAACAGCTCGTGGTTCTGCTCTTGAACAGGAACATCTTGTTGCCAATCGCCCACTTGCGTCACCACTAGACCCCAGCCTAGGTCTGACGCATCCGTAAGTACACACATTGTCTTCGCTGGATCTGGGAACGTCAATGTAGCCGCACTCCTCAACAGATCCTTTACGCGCTCAAAACATGCTCGCTCAGTCTCGTCCAACACCACCGCCACGCCCGCTGCAGCCCGTTTGGTCTTTGCCATCCCTGCTAACGCACGATCCAGCAACTGCTGGAGTGGGTCCACGATCCTGGCGTAATCTGGCAAGCTCTCTCTCATCCAGTTGCTCGCACAGATAAATTGTTGTAGCTCCGCTGCCGTTTTCGGTTCTGGGATGCCACATAGAGCTTCAATTCGATCTGGGTCATGGCGAATTCCATCAGCATTGATAATGCGACCACACCACTTGACCTCGGTCATGAACAGCTCACTCTTCTTCGGACTCAGCTTCAGGCCTCTCGCATCTAAGAGTCCGAACATCGTTTCCAACACCTCAAACAGCTCCTCGACTGTATCCGCAAACACCAAGATGTCATCAATCCACACTAGGACATTCTTGTACAGCAACTTCTCCAGCACCTTCTCAATCGACGCTTGGAAGTGCAGCGCTGCATCAGTCGATCCTTGGCATACTCGAGTAGGCGTATATACGCCCCGATCAGTCATGTAACTCATGATCTCTTGACTATTTGGATGTAATGGCAACTGCCAGAAACCCTTCAGGAAGTCAAAAACCGCATAGTACTTTTTGCCTCGGCAATATTCCAACACCACGTTGAGATTCGGCATGACTCCCACTATCGCATCAGTCTGGACGTTCACAGGACGGTAATCACTTGCCTGTCTGAACTCTCCAGGGGTCACCTTACTCACGGGAATTGCTGGACACGCCCATCGGCTCTTCTTGTTGGGATAAACCCATCCAAGTCGCACCAGCTCATCGTTGAACCAGCGTAGAAACTCGCTCTTCTGTGGACTGTAGCGTCGCGGCTTGCACTTGTGAGGTTTCGCCCCAGGCTTGAGTCGAATCTCCAGCGCAGGAACGTCCGCAGGAGGGTCCATTCCGAGCACCACTCGCCACAAGTCAAACATGTGAACCAACACTCGCAGTTTTTCCATCGACTGCGGTGGAAGTCCACGCTTCAGAGCACGAATCAACATCGCTTCTGTTTGTTCACGAATCGCATCCACCGGGATAGCACTTGCTACCACCACATCATCCTCTTCAAAAGGATCACTGGCATCAGCCGACTGGCTGGCCAGCATCTCCAACTGCCTTTCAACATCGATCCCCAATTCATTGAGAATCATTCGGCCAATGATGAGTTCTTCCTCATCTGAGTCGAGAATCAAACACCGCTTCTTCTCTTGCAGTCGCACTGGACCCGCCGCTGTCTCCATGATGATAGCCACATCTACAGCTTCCGTAGCCGTGATTACTTGCCCACCAACAGCGGTAGCCTTTACCGGCTCATCCAGTTGCACCACTTCGAGTTTGCCGTCCAATTCACTCAACTTGTTCACATAGCGCCGACTGATCAGGTTATAATCGGAACCATTGTCGGGGAAGTACGGGAGTTTCAAGACGCCGTTCACCCTTGCCATCGGCCCAGAGGGATCCTCGATGGTCTGACGTCTCTCCACGTTCATTACATTCACCCGCTTCGCCCGTGGCTTGCGCTGTGCTCGCTTTTCCGCAATCCGCTCTCTCTCGGCTTCATCAATGTCAGGACAATTGACCTTGAGATGCGGACCACCACACTGGAAGCACTTCAGCCCACCACTCACTTGTTCCGTCACACCCGTCGTCACACTCTTACTTACTGGTGCCGTTGATGAAAGACCGGTCCTCACTAGAATATCGGACGCCCCTCCCGCGGGCACCTTCCATGACTTTTTCTTCTTACCACCACCGTGAGCACTCGCCTTCTGCTGATTACTCACTTGATGAGGTTTCTGACTCACTTGCTGACGTTCCACAGGCTTGTCGCGTTTCCGTCGCTTGAACGAACGGTCTTGCTCTTGCGCTTCCGCCAAAATCAGCTTATACAGCTTCTTGAAGTCGCGCTTCTCATCGACTTCGTACATCAACAGCTCTCTCGACACCGAATCGCGTAGCTCTGGTGGACTAAGATGTTTGACCAAATGCTCACACCTCAGATCCTGGCCACGTTTCTTTGTGTCAAGTTCTTCTCCGACGCCTGCAGCGTCTGCCAACTGCTGGTATGTCTTGAAATACTCCATCACACGCGCCTTGACGTCCTTCTGCTTCAAGTCCATCTTGAGCTTCTCGAACACCTCATCGAGATCGGGCATTCGCTCGTTCATGACGCTTCCGATGATTCCATGCAGACGCTCCACCAGTAGCTTCTCCGTCAACTCTTCGCGCTTGACGTCCCACTCGAGCTTGCAACACATATCGAGTAGGTCTTGGTCCATGGTGCTCATCACCGAGACCATCACATCTTCCACCTTCGTAGATGTAGCTGCACACCGCTCCCGGACTTCATTCTCGTAGTTCCTACGATCCTGCTTCCACTGAGCCAGTTCATCGTGCGCAATACTCTTGATCCTTGGAGGAATCGGAGCATACATGACTCCTCGTCCCTCAGGTTGAGACACACCACTCTGACGTGTCACAGCCATCCTTGCCAGTCCCAGAATAACCCGAAACTAAAGAATTCTTTGTAGTATCCTCGAGGGATCCTAGACCACACAATCCAGATTGGGAGCTGGAACTCCCAAAGTCATCAACGTGTATTCCTGGTCCTTGATAGAATGCAGGAAATTCACAACTGCCTCACACTACACGCTGACTGCTTCTAAACTCCACGTCCACCAACCATGCCATGCACGGTTGTCCAGGGGCACGCGAGTGTTACTAACTTCTGTTACCCTATCTCTGACGGGTCTCTACTCTTCAGCTGGATAAAGGCCACGCTTTGACCTAGACCCTGCGTATCAAGCAGGATACGCTACAACAGGCGGACCCCATTCTACGTGGGCACGACGACGACGCAACCGTGTCCCAAAGAGCGCCACGACGCTTCACGATCTTCTATCGCGATGAAACATTACGCGAGAACTGCGACAAGAACACTCGACGTATGATAGAGAGTGCTAAACAGACTCAGCAGCATACGAAGGAGAGTCGAGCGTCCACGTGCGGATCGACCGCCGTGGTGCTCAGTAACCAGCAACGCCTCGCACTGAAGGCGCTCAAGTACCGCAATTTGCTTGACCGCATGCATGCCATCGACGACGATCGCCTCAAGGACCCGAGCTTTGACGTCCTTGAGTGCTTAGGAGTGCAATGGTGTAAAGTGTAAAGCCGAGTAGCTAGGCTTCAATAGATTCTAGGATATGTGTGAACCATTGAATGGATTTGATTGAATGTTCGGGAAGCCTTTCCATCATATCTCTCCATTGAGACGAGCGTCTCCAAGAAGGAACGGACAGACAAGACAAAGTGGGATGGGCCAACGAGAGGGAGACAAGCGGGGATAACATCACGAATGACTTTTAGAAATGACGAAAAGAAATAGCGATGGAGAGCCATTCTGTCTCAACACTTGGTTGTCTATGACGAGAGTGATCAGCTCTACGAACACCTCGATAGGTTGCTTATGGCATACTCCACCTCTACATCACTGCGAGGGTACATCCAATGCGCTTCATCTTGCAAGCAAGTTGGTGGGTCAGAGAGAGACCACTGGGGCTCCTTTCAAAGCACCTTTCCATTTCATATTGAAGTTGACGCGCCTTCCAGCAACCTTGTAGCGCCTTCTCGGAAGGGTCGCCGTTTCATCGAAAGAACTGCAATCATGGGAAGGTTGTGATGAGTGACGAGGGACATTTTTTATCAACGCCAACAAGATACACATGTGAATACTGGAAAGACTCGGTCTGCTGAACTGCGGCCTGGCGTTAAGCAGCAAGCGAAGCTCCAATATCACGCCATCTTCAGCTAAACCACCAAGCCCACTCACACTTCACCAACGCAACCGCAACTGATGCAACGTCATACGTCTGATCAACTCTGTAGCGGTCCCAACGAGGAGACATCTGAAGTCCACACTACCAAACTTACGTCCGAGAACGACGACAAGGTCCTCTTCCGTCTGGTCTCTCACCACCATCTCCAAATGACGTGTACCGAAAGCCTCTCGCCCCCTTCTCGCGTTTCGACAGCTCTCATCGAGTTCCCAACGCGTGACAACGTCCGACGATCCATCTCCTGTGCCGAATACGGACAGGCGGACCCCATTCTTCGCGGAAACGACGACGACGCAATCGTGTCCCAAAGAGCGCCACGACGCTTCACGATCTTCTATCGCGATGAAACATTACGCGAGAACTGCGACAAGAACACTCGACGTATGATAGAGAGTGCTAAACAGACTCAGCAGCATACGAAGGAGAGTCAAACGTCCACGTGCGGATCGAACGCCGTGGTGCTCAGTAACCAGCAACGTCTCGCACTGAAGGCGCTCAAGTACCGCAATTTGCTTGACCGCATGCATGCCATCGACGACGATCGCCTCAAGGACCCGAGCTTTGACGTCTTGGGGTGCTTAGGCGTCCAGTGGTGCAAGGTGTAGAGTAGAACAGCAGCTAGGCTTAATTAGATTATAGGAACTATGTGATGAACCCAAGGAGTCTGATTCACAGGAACCAATGAATAAAACGTGGCGTCATGTCTTTTCTTTCGTTCGCGATTCTCAACGAGTTACGTATCCTCGAGCATACCGCGTGGGATAGAGAAAGCGAGAGGGAGGCAAGTGGAGATAACAGTGACCTAATGACGACAAGAAATGGCGAAGGCGAGCGGTTCCGATTACCTTGTCTACTAATGACGAGACGAAGTAACCATCGCCACGAACGCTGCCACACATTTCCAACAAGATCCTCTACTGTATCATTGTCACGGAGCTCCCTTCAATGCGCTGCATCGTTCCGATCCACAGCAATCCCCCTAGCAAGTGAATCCTCACCCAGGCCAGCTTGAGAATACATTCAGACGACCTCCACTTTCCAAGTTGAAGTTGACGAACCTTCGTGCGACCTGACGCGCGTCTTCTCGGAAGCGTCACACTTTTCATGGAAAGAATGGCAATCATGCGATCTTTGTGATGCGTGACGAGTGGCATTTGCGAAACGAAACCCATGCGAGTGCTCGGAAGACTCGCGCTGCTGAACTGCGGCCTGGCGCTGCTGGCCTCTTCGACTGAAGCCGTCTCCTCGGCCGTCACGACGCCGCCTCCCGAGTCTGCATGGGGTCGCATCTACCTGCAACGCGGTCTCGCGCCGATCCAGTACTTCCGCGATCGCTATGGAGGTCCGATGTTGGCTCATGACGTCGAATTCTACTTTCCCCGGCGCTCAGAAGACCGGTTGGGCTGTCAACCGCTTCCAGATGACGAGCAACACGTGCTCCAGGCGGCAAATGGCACGATGGTGCTGGTGGTGGATCGTGGCGAATGCACGTTTGAAGACAAGTCGCGTCATGCCGAGGCCATGGGCGCTGGTGCGCTCGTGATTGTGAGCGAAGACGAGTCTGCCAAGTCGCCGATCGCTCACGTGGACCCAGGCGAGATCCAGATGCCCACTGTCATGATCCGCAAGTCGGCTGGTGACCTCCTGCGCTCTGTCACCGCACGAGAGCCCAAGCTCACGGGACGCCTCGTACCGATCGTGTGCGAGCGAAAGCCATACGCCTGTATTGCCCAGCGGCCGCGCGACAAGGAGTTCATTGCAGTCGCCACTGGACGCAGTGGGGTAATCGTCTCAGAGACGGACCAGTCGACCATCGGGCAGTTCCTCGCAGCGACGTTTGGTGGCGTTCTACCTTCGTATCCCCTACACGTGACGTCGCTGGAAGGTAATGGCTGTGCTGCGTTGGAAGGAGCTGAAGTCCAAGGCAAAGCTGTCGTTGTCTCAGAAGGGGGCGAGTGTTCGGCACTGGAAAAGATCTCAAACGTCCAACGAGCAGGCGCCGACGTTGCTCTTCTCTCCACAACCCAAGGTATCACGCATCCAGTGGTTGCGGAGGCTTGGCTGGGTTACAACATCACCATCGTTGCTGCTTCGATCGACGAGGACACAACTCGTCGACTTCGTGAGATGACTGGCAAGGTATCGCTTCGAACCAAGAACGATATTGCCACCGCGTGGGAAGAGATCCATCGACTGAGTATGAAGTCAGCGTGGCCAGCACGCCGTGATCGCAGAGAGAAGATGCTCAAGCGCCTCCTTGCGACATTGTCTCTTGATTCAAGCCAGCTTTCGGCTCTGAAGCATCAGTTTCTCACAGTCGCCGAAGGAAGTAACGCCGCATGGGACCAGCTCGTCCCTTCCGAAGACACTCAATCGTCTGAGACGTTGCATGACGATCTGTAGAAAGAAACAACGCAATTCAAACTAACTCAAGTTGGGTGAACATGCTATTCCATTGTGTAAACGTTCACTGGTCCTCTTACAATCCGATCCAGTACGAGCGGCCATTCGGATTGTGCAATGTCGTCGCAGCACGTCCGTCACGCGTTGTCATAGACCATTCGTACCACACCTTTGTGGACGAGACCATGCGCCAGAAGCTCACGTGCATCTCCTCGCCCTTTGCCACGCTCACAGGCTCTCGCAATGGGAAGTAGATTGGGAACCAGCTGAACATACCGTCGGAATGGGTCGGTGGGTGGATACTCAACGTCACATCTTCGTACAAAACCGAATCAAAGTAGCCAGCAAAGCCATGCACGACAGCACTCTCCTCGGCGGTGAACGTCATCTCGAGAAAGCGGCGATTGTCGATGCGTGGAGTGTCAAACTTGGGGTGCTCAAACACAAAGCACGGCTGCGATGGTGCAATGGAGTAGATGTTGTGGAGACGAACGACGTAAGGTGTCTCGAAGTGTTTGAGACCATCGAGCGCCTTGACATCATTCCAGAGCTTGGACGACATGATCGGCGCCACGAACGACGTGTACTTGCACGGAATGCTCACACCATCCTCTGCGTATTAACAGTGAGTTAGAGTCAACAGCATGAGTAAAAACTTGCGAATGTTCTTACCTTTGAGGAACGCTTGCGCGCCGTCCAGACACTCGGGCGAGAGTTCGTTGTCGCCAAAAGACCCGAGCAACTCGCTCACCATGATGTCCGCCTTCTCGTGCGCCGCCCAGTGTCGCATATCGCTCGCAATGATCTTGACGTTGTCCCATTTTTCCGAGATCTTGAGATTACGCAGCGTGATCACCGCGTTCGGGTTCTTCTCCACGGCATACATACGCGTCTTGCGGTTCGCCGTAACAGCTGCACGCAACGCGCATCGCACGAGCGGCCCACGACCTGCGCCGACGACCATGACCACCGATTCCTTGTCTTCCGGGGTCGCCGCCAGCGCCTTGACGATCGCTTTCTCGTACTGATCGTACTTGAAGTTGTCCTGCTCAAACGTCTCGTACGTTTGGCTCTCGAGGTTGTCCATGAGCGGCTGCAATGGCGCTTGCAAGTAATCCAAGTACGGAGCCTCAAAGAGCGACTTGGAGTCCATACCAGGTCGCTTGCTATAGAGGAAGTGCAAGTACTGCACGTACGGCAAGAACTTGCCACCTCCGTGACGCGGGCGACCGGTCAGATAGTACTGGATGTTGTACTTGAAGAGATCAAGGAAGAAGCGCTGGTGGCGCTGCGAGAGCGTCGGGTAGCCCTTGCGGTTCGTGAGAAACACGTCGGTCGGGATGAGCACCGCACGCACGGGCTCACCCAGCCATCGCTGGAGTTCTTCGTTCGACGGCAAGTCAGCTGTGATCTCGAGGGCGACGCTCACTTTTGGATGGTACTGGCACATTGTACGAAGCGTGTTCCAAGCCTGGGCAAGTAACACAGTGAATGAGTCCGTCGCGTTTCCTATAGATGCAACGCTGCCGTCGTCCTACCTCCCATGGACTCGGCAGGTCCTCCGTATCATCCTCCGCAAGGGAGACGCTCTCGCGCGAGCGCGTCGTGAGCGGCACACGCACCCAGAACTGCAGATACTGCGCTTGCGTCGCGCTCTGGTTGACCAAGCGCGCGTAATTGGCGCACCGTGGCGTCGGCGTTGGCAAGAGCACGGCCGGCACCGACAAGTGCGTGGCCCACGCCACCTCCTGCTTGAACGCCTTCTCGGACGCGAGACGCGCACGCGGACACTGTGCATCCGGACGAATCCACTTGGAGATGTTCCCCACGACCGAAGACGTCCATCCACGCGAGTCCAGCACGAGATCCGAGCCTAGAGGACACCGACTGTTAGAACCCAAGGAGGAAGAAATGGCGCCGACTGGTCCACCTACGCGTCTGCGGGCCGTCGCGAGCGTCGGAAATGAGCGCGTCATCTCGCTTGAAGCTATACACACGCGATGGTCAGCTGTATTCCCGTAAGCGCGTCGTATTGACCGACTCACCGCGGATGGAAGAGCGGCGCGATGACCGCGTTCATCTTCTCCTCATAGACCTACGCAGCGTCATGAGCACCACCATCATCATCACTAGCTGACGTCTGTGCGCATGCTTACTCTCTCCAGCGTCGCTGGGAGGTCCTGACAGAAGGACGTCTCCCAGCCGACGAAGATCCGCTCGCTGCTCATGATGGACGCCGTGACTGGATATGGCGCTCATGGATGCACTCGGGCGTACTGTCATAGACGGAATAGTGCCTCCGGCGGTGGTATTCCAGCAGCTCCAAACGAGGAGCTCCTCATGCGCAGTGCAGAGGCAACGACGTGCGAACAAGCCTCTTGTGGACACCACAAGGGTATAGAAGCTCTGCAGACGCGACCGCGACTTCCTATCGCGCAAAAATGGTGAGCCAACATGTACTCGAAGCTACGGAAATGGAAAAATAGGTGCGCAGGGGAAACAATCGATTCTTTCCACTTAGTTCTCGCCGGTCGTCTGGCTCGACGTAGGCACTGACTGCTGCATCTTCTGTTCGTACTGCGCGCGCGTCCACGTCTTCATCTGTAACGCGTGGATTCGCGTCATCTCCTCCTTCAAGCACTCGTTCACACGACGCTGGCGATCCAACAGCGACTGGCCTACACACAGATCCGTGTCAGCATACATGCCAATACGCCAAGCTAGCCTCTATACACGTCGTCTCGTACGCACCTTCAAACCCGTCGTGGACGACCACGAGGCTGAACTTCTGGCCACATCCATCCGACAAATCCGAGGCTTCGACGTACAAAGCGCCGAGATCCTGCATCGCCACACAGACCCACAATATTAGAAACGACGCACATAATGAGAGAGCGCAGAGCTCTGGAACAGATGTACCGAGCGGAGCTTGGCTTCCAGATGCGAAGGCGTGACGACACTCATCCTAACTGCTTCGTTCGTTCTTGTGAGCTGATGCGGCCGAGTCACCAGTCCCGAACGGGCAGGCGGGTTTGTTGCGAGATGGAAACCCAGACCCGGACCCGTGTCGAGGATATGAATGTTCTAAACGCTCTGGAAGGATCTCTCAAATTTGAAGAATTCTAAAACAGCAACAAATGGCTAGAAGGGAAAAGAGAACTTGAGATGGCCTGAAAAGGACAAAAAAACTAACCAGAACCGGGCCAAGGTGATCGGACCCGAAGCCATCAAGCAGAAACATCCATCGCACATGGAGAGAAAAGAAATCTCGACCAAACTAAAACGTGGAGGGCTAGCGTAGTCGAATAAAGTTCAAATTAACTCGTTGAACACAACCAAAACTTCTTCGATCCAAAGAAAATAGAAGGAGAGAGAAAACAAAACAAGAAGAGACAAATCATTCGCAATTACCAAATTTACTATAGAAAGAGAAGGAAAAAAGCAAAAGCAAATCACACACTCACACGATAAATACAACCAGAGATATACCAATACATAGCCAATACAACACACATCCATTCACACACACATGAAACCCTTCTCCGATCAGAACAAAAGCAAAAGCACACTGCGAACAAAGCGAACACAAAAAAAAAAAGAAGAAGAAGAAGAAGAAAAAGAAGAAGAAGAAGAAGAAGACAAGAAGAAAAGAAGAAAAAAGAGTCAAACTCGAATGAACCAATCCAAATAAATTCAAACGCAGACCAAATCGAAATGAAACGAAATCAAATAAAATGAAATCAAACCAATCCAATCCAATCCAACCCAATCCAATCCAATCCAATCCAATCCAATCCAATCCAATCCAATCCAATCCAATCCAATCCAATCCAATCCAATCCAATCCAATCCAATCCAATCCAATCCAATCCAATCAACATGAAATGAAACGAAATGAAATGATATCAATTCGAATACAAAACAATCCATAGCACACCAAAAAAGAAGAAGAAGAAGAAGAAGAAGAAGAAGCGGACAAAAAATAACATGAATTGCATGCAGAATGCAGTCGAAGCGATGGAGCAACTGAAATCGAAATCGAAATCGGAATCGAAAGAAGCGGAAAAACAAAAGCAAAAACAAAAGCAAAAGCCAGGACGTAGAGCAAAGCAAGTGATGCATGGCGGAGAAGGGTGCCCGCGACCTCCTGACGCAAGACTGTTTTTTTTTGTTTTTTGTTTTTCCCCCATTCGTTGAAAAGAAAAGGGAGGCATGGAGGAAGAGAGATGAGAAAGATAGGTGGTGTGGTGTGGGATGAGGTAAAAGAAAGAAAAGAAAAATCCGAACGACCAGAATCGAACTGGTGACCAATTGATTTCTGAGGATACCGCGAACAGTATCTACCACTACAGTCAATCGCTCTACCAACTGAGCTACGCTCGGGTTATCCATCACCAACACAAAATACAACTCAACAACTTACACACAAAACAAAACAAACAAAAACACATTCACCAACACGCAACCAACAAAATCCACCAAATCACACACTCACACGATAAATACAACCAGAGATATACCAATACATAGCCAATACAACACACATCCATTCACACACACATGAAACCCTTCTCCGATCAGAACAAAAGCAAAAGCACACTGCGAACAAAGCGATCACAAAAAAAAAAAAAGAAGAAGAAGAAGAAGAAGAAGAAAAGAAGACAAGAAGAAAAGAAGAAAAAAGAGTCAAACTCGAATGAACCAATCCAAATAAATTCAAACGCAGACCAAATCGAAATGAAACGAAATCAAATAAAATGAAATCAAAACCAATCCAATCCAATCCAATCCAATCCAATCCAATCCAATCCAATCCAATCCAATCCAATCCAATCCAATCCAATCCAATCCAATCCAATCCAATCCAATCCAATCCAATCCAATCCAATCCAATCCAATCCAATCCAATCCAATCCAATCCAATCCAATCCAATCCAATCAATCCAATGAAATGAAATGAAATGAAACGAAATGAAATGATATCAATTCGAATACAAAACAATCCATAGCACACCAAAAAAAGAAGAAGAAGAAGAAGAAGAAGAAGAAGAAGCGGACAAAAAATAACATGAATTGCATGCAGAATGCAGTCGAAGCGATGGAGCAACTGAAATCGAAATCGAAATCGGAATCGAAAGAAGCGGAAAAACAAAAGCAAAAACAAAAGCAAAAGCCAGGACGTAGAGCAAAGCAAGTGATGCATGGCGGAGAAGGGTGCCCGCGACCTCCTGACGCAAGACTGTTTTTTTTTTGTTTTTTGTTTTTTCCCCCATTCGTTGAAAAGAAAAGGGAGGCATGGAGGAAGAGAGATGAGAAAGATAGGTGGTGTGGTGTGGGATGAGGTAAAAGAAAGAAAAGAAAAATCCGAACGACCAGAATCGAACTGGTGACCAATTGATTTCTGAGGATACCGCGAACAGTATCTACCACTACAGTCAATCGCTCTACCAACTGAGCTACGCTCGGGTTATCCATCACCAACACAAAATACAACTCAACAACTTACACACAAAACAAAACAAACAAAAACACATTCACCAACACGCAACCAACAAAATCCACCAAATCACACACTCACACGATAAATACAACCAGAGATATACCAATACATAGCCAATACAACACACATCCATTCACACACACATGAAACCCTTCTCCGATCAGAACAAAAGCAAAAGCACACTGCGAACAAAGCGATCACAAAAAAAAAAAAAGAAGAAGAAGAAGAAGAAGAAGAAGAAAAGAAGACAAGAAGAAAAGAAGAAAAAAGAGTCAAACTCGAATGAACCAATCCAAATAAATTCAAACGCAGACCAAATCGAAATGAAACGAAATCAAATAAAATGAAATCAAACCAATCCAATCCAATCCAAATCCAATCCCAATCCAATCCAATCCAATCCAATCCAATCCAATCCAATCCAATCCAATCCAATCCAATCCAATCCAATCCAATCCAATCCAATCCAATCCAATCCAATCCAATCCAATCCAATCCAATCCAATCCAATCCAATCCAATCCAATCCAATCCAATCCAATCCAATCCAATGAAATGAAATGAAATGAAACGAAATGAAATGATATCAATTCGAATACAAAACAATCCATAGCACACCAAAAAAAGAAGAAGAAGAAGAAGAAGAAAGAAGAAGCGGACAAAAAATAACATGAATTGCATGCAGAATGCAGTCGAAGCGATGGAGCAACTGAAATCGAAATCGAAATCGGAATCGAAAGAAGCGGAAAAACAAAAGCAAAAACAAAAGCAAAAGCCAGGACGTAGAGCAAAGCAAGTGATGCATGGCGGAGAAGGGTGCCCGCGACCTCCTGACGCAAGACTGTTTTTTTTTGTTTTTTGTTTTTTCCCCCATTCGTTGAAAAGAAAAGGGAGGCATGGAGGAAGAGAGATGAGAAAGATAGGTGGTGTGGTGTGGGATGAGGTAAAAGAAAGAAAAGAAAAATCCGAACGACCAGAATCGAACTGGTGACCAATTGATTTCTGAGGATACCGCGAACAGTATCTACCACTACAGTCAATCGCTCTACCAACTGAGCTACGCTCGGGTTATCCATCACCAACACAAAATACAACTCAACAACTTACACACAAAACAAAACAAACAAAAACACATTCACCAACACGCAACCAACAAAATCCACCAAATCACACACTCACACGATAAATACAACCAGAGATATACCAATACATAGCCAATACAACACACATCCATTCACACACACATGAAACCCTTCTCCGATCAGAACAAAAGCAAAAGCACACTGCGAACAAAGCGATCACAAAAAAAAAAAAAAGAAGAAGAAGAAGAAGAAGAAGAAAGAAGACAAGAAGAAAAGAAGAAAAAAGAGTCAAACTCGAATGAACCAATCCAAATAAATTCAAACGCAGACCAAATCGAAATGAAACGAAATCAAATAAAATGAAATCAATCCAATCCAATCCAATCCAATCCAATCCAATCCAATCCAATCCAATCCAATCCAATCCAATCCAATCCAATCCAATCCAATCCAATCCAATCCAATCCAATCCAATCCAATCCAATCCAATCCAATCCAATCCAATCCAATCCAATCCAATCCAATCCAATCCAATCCAATCAACATGAAATGAAATGAAATGAAACGAAATGAAATGATATCAATTCGAATACAAAACAATCCATACACAAAAAAAAGAAGAAGAAGAAGAAGAAGAAGAAGAAGAAGCGGACAAAAAATAACATGAATTGCATGCAGAATGCAGTCGAAGCGATGGAGCAACTGAAATCGAAATCGAAATCGGAATCGAAAGAAGCGGAAAAACAAAAGCAAAAACAAAAGCAAAAGCCAGGACGTAGAGCAAAGCAAGTGATGCATGGCGGAGAAGGGTGCCCGCGACCTCCTGACGCAAGACTGTTGTTTTTTGTTTTTTCCCCCATTCGTTGAAAAGAAAAGGGAGGCATGGAGGAAGAGAGATGAGAAAGATAGGTGGTGTGGTGTGGGATGAGGTAAAAGAAAGAAAAGAAAAATCCGAACGACCAGAATCGAACTGGTGACCAATTGATTTCTGAGGATACCGCGAACAGTATCTACCACTACAGTCAATCGCTCTACCAACTGAGCTACGCTCTTATCCCACCAACACAAAATAAAGCAAACAAAACAAACAAAAACACATTCACCAACACGCAACCAACAAAATCCACCAAATCACACACTCACACGATAAATACAACCAGAGATATACCAATACATAGCCAATACAACACACATCCATTCACACACACATGAAACCCTTCTCCGATCAGAACAAAAGCAAAAGCACACTGCGAACAAAGCGAAGAAGAAGAAGAAGAAGAAGAAAGAAAAAGACAAGAAGAAAAGAAGAAAAAAGAGTCAAACTCGAATGAACCAATCCAAATAAATTCAAACGCAGACCAAATCGAAATGAAACGAAATCAAATAAAATGATCCAATCCAATCCAATCCAATCCAATCCAATCCAATCCAATCCAATCCAATCCAATCCAATCCAATCCAATCCAATCCAATCCAATCCAATCCAATCCAATCCAATCCAATCCAATCCAATCCAATCCAATCCAATCCAATCCAATCCAATCCAATCCAATCCAATCCAATCCAATCCAATCAACATGAAATGAAATGAAATGAAACGAAATGAAATGATATCAATTCGAATACAAAACAATCCATAGCACACCAAAAAAAAGAAGAAGAAGAAGAAGAAGAAGAAGAAGCGGACAAAAAATAACATGAATTGCATGCAGAATGCAGTCGAAGCGATGGAGCAACTGAAATCGAAATCGAAATCGGAATCGAAAGAAGCGGAAAAACAAAAGCAAAAACAAAAGCAAAAGCCAGGACGTAGAGCAAAGCAAGTGATGCATGGCGGAGAAGGGTGCCCGCGACCTCCTGACGCAAGACTGTTTTTTTTTGTTTTTTGTTTTTTCCCCCATTCGTTGAAAAGAAAAGGGAGGCATGGAGGAAGAGAGATGAGAAAGATAGGTGGTGTGGTGTGGGATGAGGTAAAAGAAAGAAAAGAAAAATCCGAACGACCAGAATCGAACTGGTGACCAATTGATTTCTGAGGATACCGCGAACAGTATCTACCACTACAGTCAATCGCTCTACCAACTGAGCTACGCTCGGGTTATCCATCACCAACACAAAATACAACTCAACAACTTACACACAAAACAAAACAAACAAAAACACATTCACCAACACGCAACCAACAAAATCCACCAAATCACACACTCACACGATAAATACAACCAGAGATATACCAATACATAGCCAATACAACACACATCCATTCACACACACATGAAACCCTTCTCCGATCAGAACAAAAGCAAAAGCACACTGCGAACAAAGCGATCACAAAAAAAAAAAAGAAAAAGAAGAAGAAGAAGAAGAAGAAAGAAAGAAAAGAAGAAAAGAAGAAAAAAAGAGTCAAACTCGAATGAACCAATCCAAATAAATTCAAACGCAGACCAAATCGAAATGAAACGAAATCAAATAAAATGAAAAATCCAATCCAATCCAATCCAATCCAATCCAATCCAATCCAATCCAATCCAATCCAATCCAATCCAATCCAATCCAATCCAATCCAATCCAATCCAATCAACATGAAATGAAATGAAATGAAACGAAATGAAATGATATCAATTCGAATACAAAACAATCCATAGCACACCAAAAAAAAAGAAGAAGAAGAAGAAGAAGAAGAAGAAGCGGACAAAAAATAACATGAATTGCATGCAGAATGCAGTCGAAGCGATGGAGCAACTGAAATCGAAATCGAAATCGGAATCGAAAGAAGCGGAAAAACAAAAGCAAAAACAAAAGCAAAAGCCAGGACGTAGAGCAAAGCAAGTGATGCATGGCGGAGAAGGGTGCCCGCGACCTCCTGACGCAAGAATTCGTTGAAAAGAAAAGGGAGGCGAAAAATCCGAACGACCAGAATCGAACTGGTGACCAATTGATTTCTGAGGATACCGCGAACAGTATCTACCACTACAGTCAATCGCTCTACCAACTGAAGTTATCCATCACCAACACAAAATACAACTCAACAACTTACACACAAAACAAAACAAACAAAAACACATTCACCAACACGCAACCAACAAAATCCACCAAATCACACACTCACACGATAAATACAACCAGAGATATACCAATACATAGCCAATACAACACACATCCATTCACACACACATGAAAATCAGAACAAAAGCAAAAGCACACTGCGAACAAAGCGATCAGAAAAAAAAAAGAAGAAGAAGAAGAAGAAGAAGAAGAAAAGAAAAGAAGACAAGAAGAAAAGAAGAAAAAAGAGTCAAACTCGAATGAACCAATCCAAATAAATTCAAACGCAGACCAAATCGAAATGAAACGAAATCAAATAAAATGATCCAATCCAATCCAATCCAATCCAATCCAATCCAATCCAATCCAATCCAATCCAATCCAATCCAATCCAATCCAATCCCAATCCAATCCAATCCAATCCAATCCAATCCAATCCAATCCAATCCAATCCAATCCAATCCAATCCAATCCAATCCAATCAACATGAAATGAAATGAAATGAAACGAAATGAAATGATATCAATTCGAATACAAAACAATCCATAGCACACCAAAAAAAAGAAGAAGAAGAAGAAGAAGAAGAAGAAGAAGCGGACAAAAAATAACATGAATTGCATGCAGAATGCAGTCGAAGCGATGGAGCAACTGAAATCGAAATCGAAATCGGAATCGAAAGAAGCGGAAAAACAAAAGCAAAAACAAAAGCAAAAGCCAGGACGTAGAGCAAAGCAAGTGATGCATGGCGGAGAAGGGTGCCCGCGACCTCCTGACGCAAGACTGTTTTTTTTTGTTTTTTGTTTTTTCCCCCATTCGTTGAAAAAAAAGGGAGGCATGGAGGAAGAGAGATGAGAAAGATAGGTGGTGTGGTGTGGGATGAGGTAAAAGAAAGAAAAGAAAAATCCGAACGACCAGAATCGAACTGGTGACCAATTGATTTCTGAGGATACCGCGAACAGTATCTACCACTACAGTCAATCGCTCTACCAACTGAGCTACGCTCGGGTTATCCATCACCAACACAAAATACAACTCAACAACTTACACACAAAACAAAACAAACAAAAACACATTCACCAACACGCAACCAACAAAATCCACCAAATCACACACTCACACGATAAATACAACCAGAGATATACCAATACATAGCCAATACAACACACATCCATTCACACACACATGAAACCCTTCTCCGATCAGAACAAAAGCAAAAGCACACTGCGAACAAAGCGATCACAAAAAAAAAAGAAGAAGAAGAAGAAGAAGAAGAAAAGAAGAAAAAGAAAAGACGAAAAGAAGACAAGAAGAAAAGAAGAAAAAAGAGTCAAACTCGAATGAACCAATCCAAATAAATTCAAACGCAGACCAAATCGAAATGAAACGAAATCAAATAAAATGAAATCCAAAATCCAATCCAATCCAATCCAATCCAATCCAATCCAATCCAATCCAATCCAATCCAATCCAATCCAATCCAATCCAATCCAATCCAATCCAATCAACATGAAATGAAATGAAATGAAACGAAATGAAATGATATCAATTCGAATACAAAACAATCCATAGCACACCAAAAAAGAAGAAGAAGAAGAAGAAGAAGAAGAAGAAGCGGACAAAAAATAACATGAATTGCATGCAGAATGCAGTCGAAGCGATGGAGCAACTGAAATCGAAATCGAAATCGGAATCGAAAGAAGCGGAAAAACAAAAGCAAAAACAAAAGCAAAAGCCAGGACGTAGAGCAAAGCAAGTGATGCATGGCGGAGAAGGGTGCCCGCGACCTCCTGACGCAAGACTGTTTTTTTTTGTTTTTTGTTTTTTCCCCCATTCGTTGAAAAGAAAAGGGAGGCATGGAGGAAGAGAGATGAGAAAGATAGGTGGTGTGGTGTGGGATGAGGTAAAAGAAAGAAAAGAAAAATCCGAACGACCAGAATCGAACTGGTGACCAATTGATTTCTGAGGATACCGCGAACAGTATCTACCACTACAGTCAATCGCTCTACCAACTGAGCTACGCTCGGGTTATCCATCACCAACACAAAATACAACTCAACAACTTACACACAAAACAAAACAAACAAAAACACATTCACCAACACGCAACCAACAAAATCCACCAAATCACACACTCACACGATAAATACAACCAGAGATATACCAATACATAGCCAATACAACACACATCCATTCACACACACATGAAACCCTTCTCCGATCAGAACAAAAGCAAAAGCACACTGCGAACAAAGCGATCACAAGAAAAAAAGAAGAAGAAGAAGAAGAAGAAGAAGACGAAAAGAAGACAAGAAGAAAAGAAGAAAAAAGAGTCAAACTCGAATGAACCAATCCAAATAAATTCAAACGCAGACCAAATCGAAATGAAACGAAATCAAATAAAATGAAATCAAAATCCAATCCAATCCAATCCAATCCAATCCAATCCAATCCAATCCAATCCAATCCAATCCAATCCAATCCAATCCAATCCAATCAACATGAAATGAAATGAAATGAAACGAAATGAAATGATATCAATTCGAATACAAAACAATCCATAGCACACCAAAAAAAGAAGAAGAAGAAGAAGAAGAAGAAGAAGAAGCGGACAAAAAATAACATGAATTGCATGCAGAATGCAGTCGAAGCGATGGAGCAACTGAAATCGAAATCGAAATCGGAATCGAAAGAAGCGGAAAAACAAAAGCAAAAACAAAAGCAAAAGCCAGGACGTAGAGCAAAGCAAGTGATGCATGGCGGAGAAGGGTGCCCGCGACCTCCTGACGCAAGACTGTTTTTTTTTGTTTTTTGTTTTTTCCCCCATTCGTTGAAAAGAAAAGGGAGGCATGGAGGAAGAGAGATGAGAAAGATAGGTGGTGTGGTGTGGGATGAGGTAAAAGAAAGAAAAGAAAAATCCGAACGACCAGAATCGAACTGGTGACCAATTGATTTCTGAGGATACCGCGAACAGTATCTACCACTACAGTCAATCGCTCTACCAACTGAGCTACGCTCGGGTTATCCATCACCAACACAAAATACAACTCAACAACTTACACACAAAACAAAACAAACAAAAACACATTCACCAACACGCAACCAACAAAATCCACCAAATCACACACTCACACGATAAATACAACCAGAGATATACCAATACATAGCCAATACAACACACATCCATTCACACACACATGAAACCCTTCTCCGATCAGAACAAAAGCAAAAGCACACTGCGAACAAAGCGATCACAAAAAAGAAGAAGAAGAAGAAGAAGAAGAAGAAGAAGAAGAAGAAAAGAAAAGACGAAAGAAGACAAGAAGAAAAGAAGAAAAAAGAGTCAAACTCGAATGAACCAATCCAAATAAATTCAAACGCAGACCAAATCGAAATGAAACGAAATCAAATAAAATGATCCAATCCAATCCAATCCAATCCAATCCAATCCAATCCAATCCAATCCAATCCAATCCAATCCAATCCAATCCAATCCAATCCAATCCAATCCAATCCAATCCAATCCAATCCAATCCAATCCAATCCAATCCAATCAACATGAAATGAAACGAAATGAAATGATATCAATTCGAATACAAAACAATCCATAGCACACCAAA